>DVVJ01002114.1:0-10183 GCA_018234505.1 Junonia neildi neildi
TAAAATTTAGATTATACTGAACTTAGAATTTAAAGTGCACAGGAAAAAATATTTTGGTCTGTTTTAAAATAAGACAAAAAATATTATTTATGTATTTTATTGTGTCAATATTTATTTTATTAATATTCAGTTGTTATATGCACTTTATTAAATTGTAAAAATGTCAATAGTTATTTAAACTAGTTATTGAAATTTACATTTACTCTTTTGCTTGTGGTCCGGCCTGCGAGGAAATCTTTATACTTTTGTGGTTAAACGATTTAGGCGTATCAAACATACAGACAGACAGATTGAGAGAACTACTTTCGCGTTAATAATAATATTAATATGTATTTTTAAATAACCAAACAAATTGTTACAACTTTACAAAAATTAACAATTAACTGTTTATTTTTGTGTACTAATTGTCTTTGAGTTATATAATTGGTTAATATTATTTACGTCGTGATATTTTATTTTCAAGAATAATTTGTAAGGTATTTATAACAAACATTTTTTTTTGTAGGGAGACAAACTTTTATATGTAACTGTTTTAACATAAGTTTTTCGAATTTCAGGTTGGTATTTGTTTGGTGAGCGCAAAGTATTTGCCTTATGACGAAAGCGATACCAGTGTCCTAATTAGAAGTAAGAGGTCAGATTCTGAAGATCGATCTATCGAAAGTGATGATTCAAGTGATGACGAAGATGATTCTGGTGAAGACGAAAATGAAAACAAACGTAAGGAAATTGAAGAGAAACAACGAAAAAAGGAATTAGAGCGCGAAGAGAAGAGAAAACGAAAGGAAGAAGAGGCGCAAAGAAAATTAGAAGAGAAACAAGCAAAACAACAACAAAAAGAGGAAGAAAAGCGGGAGAAAGAGGAACGCAAGCGACTGGAGAGAATTCAAAAAGAGAAGGAAAAAGAAGAAAAGAACCAAAGAAAGCAATTGGAGAAAATTGAGAAAGAAGAGAGGAAAAAACAACGTAAACAGCTTGAAAAGTTACAAAAAGAAGCGCTGGAAGGAAATTCTGAGGATGATGACTTCTTAGAAACCGAAGAGGAGAATTCAGTAGAACTAAGTGATATTTGGAAAAATCACGTCTATACAAAGTACGGTTTGAATTTTACTAGTACGAAAGCTGAAAAACAAGCAGCCTTACACAAATATTTACAAGAAGAATTAGGTCTTACTTCAAATAGTACAGAAAGTGACCGCAGACAAGCCGTTATAAAACTTATTCAGACAAAATTGCAAAACGATACAGCTGAGCGAAATGCTTTGAAAAACCAACTTTTGAGTCATATTAATGCTGTACATTTATACAAATGGCAAACGAAATTGGCAGAAAGTATTGAGAAATTAGATAATAAATCAGAGATACTTAATAATGTTACTTTACCTTGGGCTACTATCATGCAGCAGAATATAGAAGAAAAAAGATCATTTCTTAAAACTATTAGCGAATTTTTATCCAACATTTTTCCAAATTGGACTACTGGAGGACAGAATCAAAATCAACCTGGAAACAGTAGTGCGAATTCGAATACCGATGTAGTTGTTGATAATGCTGGTGCGGGATCTGTATCAGAATCTAGCGGTGCTTCAAATATCAATCATGCTGAGAGAAATGATAACGTTAGCACTGACAGTGCGGTGGCATCAGTTACATCAAATGCAAACGAGGATCCTACATTTACAGTAGATAGTAATTCAGTTTCTAGCATTAATGGCCTTACTTCTACGTCTACAGCTGTGAATGACAATTCATCAAGTACATCTTCTGGAAATAGTGAAGTTGTTGTAAATTCTAATGGCGATTCTATTCCGTCGGACACAAATGATGTTGCTGTAAACAGTAACGCCAATGAAGAGTCCCAAAATATTTCATCCACAAATAGTGACCCTGCGAATACTCCAGTAACGGGTACTAATACAGCTTCGGAAGAGGGAAACAATGTTAATAACAACAATGCCAACATTGATAATGCTAATGTCACACCTTCAAGAGTTGATACTCCTGTCACTGATGACAGCATAGCTGTTACAAGTAATAATGTCGATTCTGTTAATTCTTCATCTCAAAGCACCGATGTCAATGACGGACAATTGAATGTTTCTCCCACAGAAGCAGCACAGGAAATCACTAATGTTCGATCTACTAGTTCAAGTGTTGATTCTATTGTTTCAGAAGACAACAATGTTAATGTAAACTCTAATTCTGATATTACTACGTCAAACACTAACTCCGTTCTATCAGAAGATAATAATGCTGTAGTAAACAACAAGCCTAACGATTCAACGAATGTTCCAGCTACAAATATTGATTCAACTTTAAACGGAAACAGTGAAAATAATAATGCTTATATTGATTCAGTAAACTCTGATTCTATTTCTGGTGGAGGCAAAACGGATGCATTGAATACCGTTGATTCAAGTTTTTCAAATACTAATTTGAATGGTGGGGAAAGCGATGTGGCTTTAAACGCAAATGCTGTATCAACAAATGATATTTCCGGTCCTTTAGGGAAAAACGACAGTGTCAATAGCAATAATGAATCTCAAATTCTCCCTTCCTCTAATAACGAATCCACTGTCTCTGAAGGCGGTTTAGTAAGTAATAACGATGCTGTGCCTGCTAGTGTCTCACCCGCAAATATCGAGTCTGTTTCTACAGGAGTTGATAGTACTGCTTCAAATATTGATACTTCGTCTGTTGGGTCAGAAGTAAATAATGTTCCCACACCTTCGAATAATATTACTACATCTCCCGAAAGCAGTAATACTACAAACGACGTTGTTAATGACGTTGTTTCTACAAATATAAATGAAATTCAATCAGTTCAGACCGATACAGCAGTTAATAAAGAAAATGTCCAATCCAATAGTAGCGTAGATGAAAAGATACCGCCATCTGCGGAACCTGTTTTGACTATTAGTAACATAAATGCTTCTGATGTTGTGACGAATGTTGTCAATGCTACTAATGTTGTTGCAGATACAAAAACAAATTCTGATATAGCTTCTAACGTAGAATCGACAAACTCTGAAATTATTAATAATGCAGCACCATCAGTGGCGGAAAATGTTGTTTCTAATTCAGATTCAGCTATTAATACGGAATCCCAAACATCTCAATCGACAACTGAAGTTGTAAGTGTAAACGAAGCCGTAAGTAACGTCAATACGGCTTCTGATATTGCTGTAACAGAAGTATCTAGCGATGTCACGTTGAAACAACTTGAAGAAAGCTCACAGCCTATCAATGCAGATGCCGTTGTCGAGTCATCATCACCTGTTTTTCTAGAGAGTGGTGTAACTGTGCCTGTGGAACCTGGTGCCACAGTAGTTGAAATAACCCAGCAATAGGAATCAAATGTAACAATTACGAGTATGCCATAAAATAATATTGTTTTCAGATTTTTTTAACGATGACTGTAAAATATAATAAAATTTAAAGCCTGATAGTTAAATTCGTCTTGAATATTCTTCAAATAATGTAAATAACGTAGATTTTTCTAAATTACAAGAAATAAAAAACTTCTGGCAGTATTATTGTTTTTTAATCCCTGTTTAGTTTTATTTCGAAGATTAAGGTGTTTTATTTGTACATATTTATTTAGTTAGGTTATTCAAAAGATAATGTAAATATAAGTATAATATTGTAATTTGTGTTTCAATAAATCTACCCGTTTAAAATGAAATCTATATTTCTATTGATTTATTCAATTAATTCAGTTAAATAATTAGTATTAGTAATTGTTACAGTATTCAATGTTTATTGAGATTTGAATTTACTATATTTTTTTAAAATATTCAAATGTTTTTAGAATCGAGATTGAATTATACTACTTTTTATAAGTGTGCATTCAGTGGCTGTCGCAATTTTTATTTTACGTATAAGCTTGTGATTTTGGGGGCACTGAGGAGGTTTGGAGGTTGTAAGGAGGAGGTAATAATTTATTGGTAGAAAAAAGAGAAAAGAAAAACGGCATGAAACATTTAAACCTTATATTAACTAGTGACTTGTCTAATAACTTAATTTACAGTTTTGGTATTAAAATAGGTATCTATAAATGGAATGCATACAGAGGTAATGATATACTTAATGCATTAAAACGCATTTTTTTAATATAATACATAATACTATTTTATATAATTTAAATAAAATTAACAATATTATTAAAATTAAACAAAACTTATATTACTAATTTATAAGGTACTGTCATATACCCCTGATACTCATTTCTAATCTTGGATGCAACTTATGCCTTTGTCAAATCCAATATTTATTAGCAGCATTACCGGGATTAGTGTAATTGTGCTGGGTAAGGGGATCAGGGGCAATGTTAGAGAATGAGTAAGGATCACTCATGTATTTGTAATCACTGGATAGTCCGACTAGACTCATGTTCAGTGAGTTGTTGGATGGGCTCCAATTAGATGAAGACGGGTCCACAGCGAGCTTAGAGTAATCAGTAGGAACTTTCGGATAATCACTGTTCTGCAAATCTTTATACTCATTCCCAGTTGGTTTAACATAAGCGTCGTCTCTCTGTTCTATGACTTCATCGGTAACAATTTTGTCATCCACTTCAGTATCTTTGGGCATATAGTTGATGGTCTTATTGTATATGTCATTAGGTGGGTAACGTGCGTAATCACTTCTAGCAGCATTGGCGTCTAAAATCTGGCTATGACCAGGCGCACTAGCACCAGATACCAGATGACTGAAAGTAGCACCAGATGAGCTAGGGAAAGCGGCACTTTGAAATGCTTGGTTCAAATGTTGTGATTGCGCCATTAACTGATTATAGTTAGCGTATTTTTGGTGATGCCAAGGATCTGGGTGCTGCGGATGGTGTTGGGAGAGGGAGGGTATCTCTCCTGCGGGATAGGGGCAGGGTATCTGCGGCATTGGTAACGTTGAGTAACTTGCAAGGGTTGGTGTCGAGTTTGAGCCAGTGTTCTTTCTTAGTCGAGCTCGTCTATTCGAGAACCAAACCTGCAATAAAGAAGTGTGATGATTAACTTTAAAAAAAGAGTTATTTATATTACTGACATGAATACAGTTTACTTTAGTTTATTATGAGAATATGAACAGTATAGCTTATTTAATAACAACAAAGTGTTTTATGAAATTATAATTTAAAAAAACATTATATCATTCCAGAAAATTGTTTAAAAAGAAAAGAAATATCGCTTAACAGTCTTCTAGCTAATTATCATCAACTGTATTCATTCGACACAGATTCTACTTTGACAAAAGTCAATTAAGTGTTAGCTAACCTGTATTCTAGCTTCAGTGAGCCCTGTCTGTAGAGCTAACTCCTCTCTTGTATACACATCAGGATACTGTGTCCTATGGAAGGCTCTCTCCAGGGCGTCTAATTGTTCTCCCGTGAAGGTGGTGCGTGAACGACGCTGCTTGCGCTTCAGTGTTAGACCTGGCTCGGATTCTATGTCGGATGAGTCTGAACCTCGACCTGATAGAGAAATGAATAATTATAGAATCGTAAAATAAAATCTGTAAATAGAAAGTTAAAAACAAAAAAAGAAAAAAAAATGCGCACAAAAGTACACTTTAAAAAAGACACTAATTAATTTAAATTTTGCTTATAGACTTGTTTCCTATATCGATATATGACTATATTTATTATTATAACTATAAAAACATTGTTTTCAATTAAATCAACAATATATCTAAGTTATTCCTTTTGTTTAACGACTCTCCTTAATATGGCGCGGGGGAGATGCAATTTACTAGGATCAACGCGCCATGTTATAATTTATTTGACAACGCATTGTAGCAATTTGTCTTCGTCTGTTTTTTCAGACACGCGTTATTTATTAGCAGCTTTTTTTATAAAAACCCATATCACGTTTTAATTCGCCTAAATCAAGAAACCGTCAAGGTAGCATCGGGTCTCATTTATAAATCGGTAGCGGTATCCTACGGAAACAGATTAAAAAATGGCCGCAACAATACGCGGCTTTGCCCCTAAAACCGATTTTAAAAAACGCGGCTTATATTAATAGCCTTTTGAAAGAAGTCAAAATTGAATGAAATGAAAAAATGGGGCTCAGTGTGGAATAAGAACACCCAGCGCGGCGGGCTCTTTGTCGGCTTCTTTGCCGTTCGGGTGACATTTTGGCACTATTCAATATTTTGGTGTCGCGATCTGGATTTATGACACGTAAAACGACAACGCGGGTTTAATGCGCTTGCGTTCATTTAGCCGTCATTTTTGTGAGCTTATACAACTAACACTTTTGATATTTGTCGACTAAGCGCTGAAAATCTTTAATTTGAAATTAAATATAAACCCTAATTTATACGTCTTAATAATGACAAAAGTAGATACAGGTTTTATATCTTTAAAAACAATACCATTATATTTCACGTGCCTACTTACACTAATACGTTTTACTCACTTGCCAGATTAAAAAAAAATAAAACTTAGATATCACTGTACTCTAAATAAAATACAACATTTCAAATCTGACCACAAAGGTTGCGACACAAAATAAAACACAATGTATTGTAATAAAATGATTTACATTGCTTAAATTCCATTGCGGTGTCGAGACAATATTATTTAGCCATTTTTTGTTCCGTCTCAGATCATAATGTATGGGGCTAAATGACCTAGTCACTTATACATATATCGGAACGCGTTAAAACTTATTTAATCTTTAACACGTGGTAATAAAGTTCAATGGGACCAAATATATGGGATTAAGTTCGAAGAGAGGGAAGGTGTTATGCGATGTTTATAAGTGTAAGAGGGAGGGAGTTTGGCGATTGCCGAAATGTGACCCCAAGACGGCGGGTCTCAAAGTAATAATTTGAGAGTTGAAAGAGCTGCGACGGCGGTTTAACACCTCCATAATCTGGGTTCATTAAAGCGGTCGGGACGCCTTTGTTTCAGCGGTTTGTTCTGAAGTTAACAGATGGCCGCGTGGCAGGATTAGCACGTCTGTGGGCGTGTTTTATTTGCCATTTCTTATGCTCTTGACGAGTTATATTAATTACGATATATGGTTCCAAGCAGAAAGTTTTATTCGTTCATTTTGTTTGGATATCAACATCGGAGTATATTGGTGTAGTAGTGAAAGAGTAAAATTAAATGTTTGATATACTCGTAATATCTGATTCCAATGTGGACACACTTTGAAATCAAACATGGCTTTACAGTGAAATTGTATGAACATTTTATCGTGAATATAATTGACATACCTCAATCAATCACGGTATTTTATATTATTGCTACTTAAGTAGTAAACGTTATACCGGAAAAATATTAAATCTCAACTGCTATTACGTGGCCATGTTACAATTTTAGTAAAACTTTGTAGGTAATGGAAACAAATTTAGATTTAGGTTTCTCTTAAATCAGTCAAAATATTCCGTTTTCTGATGCATATCAATAATCCCCGCAATTCATTTGATTAAAAACGTATCTCTCGTGTATAGATAGAAATGTTTAAACCAACAACCACAATAATACATTTACACGCGTGTGCTCCAATAATTCGGTTTTAGGATATTTCCGGAATGATTCGTGTGAGGGCCATTGTATGAAGAGAACGTGAATGCATTTAGAACAGCATAATAAATGACCCCATGCTTAGAATACACCGCATAGCTCTGAGGTCTGGTTGGATGTTTTATCTCTGAAATGCGGGAAATTATAACATTGTACATTGTTTGTTCTATTTTAATTCTAGACTTTCTAAGATTAAAGTTGGATTTTTTACTTTATGAGTTGTAAGAATCTTACATAAGAGCTTGTATGTTTAGGAATTTATGAAGATCTGTATCGATATTTTAGTTGTTAGTATGAACTACGAGTATGGTACCTATAGTTATTATAATTTTTGTAAAATATGCTTGTAGGTATATTTTTAGTAATAAATTACATAATTATATAAGCATTTTATCGTTGTAAACATGATCAAAATATAAATTTATAGGAATTTTTAATTGGGAACAAGATTTAGATCATTTGCTATAGAAGAAAATATTATGCTGTTGATTTTTTTTCTAGTGGGAATACTTATAATTTTCTTAATTCGTTTAAAAATTGTTTAACAAAAGAAAAATGATAAGCAATGATTTGCTATTATGAAAGTAGAGTTCGCAAGGATATTCAAAATTAATTAAAGCAAAACTACATTTTGCTAATATTTTTACGTGAGGCATGGAGCGTGTAATCCAAATGTAACACCTTATATTACACATTCAAGGAGATTCCGTTATATTTCACCATGACATCAGTGGATTCTAATGACCAATGTTATTACACAAATGTTAGATTTTATCACACAAGCTTTTTGTTTTGTTTGTATGTGAAAGTGGCTTATGATGATTATATCTGCGATTATTGTTGTTGTTAAAATTTAAATTGCATGCAATAACAATGGACTACTTAAATACATTTTTGTGTACATCACTTTTATGGCTGATGACTACTAATTTGTAATCTTGTTACTGATAATTGTGATTGTTACGTCGCCGTCTAGTTTTTAAAAGTTTAATAACTATGAAATAAAATTTATGATGAAAAATAATAGCTTTTTAAAAAGTAAACAATAGAGTAATAAATGAAAGAGTTTCAAATAATTACCGAAATAAGGCAGAACGACTAAAACTTTAAAGTAATTAATTACTCCATTTTAATAGAATTTACGAAACGAAAATGTCTAATTTACATTACAGAACTTGCTGAATGAAAACTAGAGACAGCGCTACAAGCGTTCCGAATTCAAAGGATTCGGTGTAAAAGCGAAATAAATTAAAACTAAGAATGCACAGACGGAAATACCGACAGGTACACAGACCGGCGGAATTCAAAGCTCTATTAACCGAGTGCAAAATAATGCAACAATGACACTACAACCAAAACATGTTACGTATATTGTCAACGTTTTCAGCACTATCGAGTTGCTCTGCAGGCGACCGCGGCACTTTGTCGGTGCCCTTCTAACTTCGTCACTAAACACACCGCCCTTCGTTGCGAATAGCAATCTTCAATATATCAACCACCGACAATGACGTCGTGATATTTGTGTGCGGAAATTGATTTTTTTGAGTCGTGAGAAAGCTTTGACAGGTTGCGCTCCGCTTTGCGAAATGACCGCACCATTCGGACAGTCATTGTGCAACACTTTGTATGGTATTGTTTTGTGATCCGTAAAAAATGTACTTTGTTATAGTTTTTAATGAGTTGCGAAAAAAATATTTTTTTGTCAAATTTCAAAAAAATTAGTTATCGGATATGAAATTGACAATAAAGGATGTTTCCAATCTTCTCACGTGAATTAAATGTATCAGTGAGTTTAAATTAATATCATATTAGTCCTATATTTGTGAAGTATACAGTAAAGCGTTTTAAGCATGTGTTACTTGCGTTCTATAAAGTTCTTGCAGTACTTCTTATATCAAAGTAGAGTCACTTTTTCGATGGACATGATTTAGCTTACAATTAACTTTAAAACCACTTAAACACAGTCCTTTTAACCTAAATAGATTTTAGATAATTTATTTCACAGTGCCTAACACGAAAAACTGTAATTTAATAATATTATTTGATCGAAGTTTACACAGTTTCTTTACGAGTATCGGTCTTATGATGAGCCATGGTTGTGTTTTAAAACGTTATGTTTGTTGTTTGTAAGCGAGTAATAATGCAATAGGTTGACGCGTTGACGTTTCCTGGTTGACTAACCCTGGTATATACTAATGGTAACATTAATGAAGTCGAGTAATTAATCTCAAACCTCCAAGTATGCCGTCGATGCTGTAATCCTTCTTCCCGTCCGGATCGCGCGCGCCACCGCGGAGCAGCCGCGAGATCGACGATATGCTGGGCGGGTCCGACACGCCTTCCTGAAATATTAAGTTTAGTTTGTACATTGCTTAATATTCGTAATAACGCCTTTATCTCATATGATAATGTGCGTTAGTTCAGTATGTTAAAGAATAATCAAAGAAGTTTATAGTACAATAGGTATATCTACAACTAGCAGACCGCCTCGTTTCGCGGAGGTATTCTTAACTTTTTGAAAATTTAATATACCGGAGAATATTATGTGCACTGAAGATAGTGTAGCTTCCCAGGAGTGAAAGAATTTTTCAAATCGGTCAAGTAGAAAAAAAAGCGAAAAAGCAAAATTTTCGAAAAAGCCTATTTAATTCA
>DVVJ01002115.1:0-10183 GCA_018234505.1 Junonia neildi neildi
ATTAATTACCGAAAAAAGTAACAATAATAAAAATCGGTTCACAATGTATGTACCTATAATATCTACATATGGACATACAAAAAATATCGTACTGTAATTTTTTTTGGCAGTCGGATAAAAGTACATGATATATTTTATTTTAATGACATGATAAAAGGGCGTATATTCGATACCTTTATCTAGACTATTCTAGAATACCTAGAATTTTTATTTAATTTCCACGTGCCTTTTCACAGTTGTGAAATGTTCTAGTTTTGCTCATTTCTTAAGTGGTTTAAATATAGTAGTAAATATTTTCTCACAGGAACTGTTATATTCCGATTACCATCAAAATTCCCATATACCATCGCGATATGGTGAAATATGTGCAATGCCGTAAATAGCTATTTTTCTTCATAATTGTAGTAGTGATAGTTTTTAAGCACTACAACAAATCTTTCTTACCAATTTTTTCTAAGAAAATAAAAATATGTATAAAATACATATCTGTAGATAAATATATGAATAGAAATGCTTTATCTAATAACAAAAAAATTAAGTCCCAAGTGTAGATTAATATTATGTACAAAAGCTGGGCATCGACCAGTAATATAATTTGTATGTATATAAGTTTTTACAGCTGACTTTTTATATAGGTACAAAAAAAAAAAGAAAAACGCTCATTGTACACTTTTTATATTATTTGCTTACCTATATTAGATTTATATGATACTTTTTCTAAAATTATTTCTATATTTAAAATCTTTCCATTTCAGAGTAATCTGCAGGCGCGAAATGTGTCGGAGTTAACACCACAGCCACAAAGCAAAATGTTATAAATATGGAATCACCAGTCAGAATATGTATAGGTTTGTACAAATTATATTAGTTTATTGACTTATAATTCAAGTGAAAAGAAAAAATAAAAGCGCAAAATGTTATTAGTATCTACAAAAATACAGTGGACAAAAATAGTGTTTTTCAAAAAATATCAATTAAAATGGTGTACCTAATTTTAGACAATGCTTTAAAAACTTTTGAATAATTAAATAATTTTTATTGTACGGTTTTCGTGGACTTTGTATGAACGCTTAATGATTCAATACAACAATAATAATAATGACTATTATTAAAATTTCAGGTGCAGCATTAGTAGTAAACATACTACTGATAACAAGCGTATCAGTGACAGCCAACACTTTGCCGATCGAAACGAACTCTAGCTCAATAAAGAATGAGAGATTACCCAGGTATGGGAGGGTTAACAGCACCGGCTGGGTCGGTAGGAACAAATCGAAACTACCAGACATAGCGTTAAATGAATTACACCCCAAAGATTCAACCAGTGAAGAACACACAGAGAAAAATGCTAAGTACAAGGATAGAGGAAGGGTTAAGTTTAATTTACAAACTAAATCTACGACGAAAAGTCCTTTAAAAAGAGCCACGGTTTCTACTCAAACACCCGATGTGATTATAGTGACGCCAACACCAGAGGTAAAGAAACCAGCACAGATTATAAGTAGTATGCAAACGTATAAGAAAACGAAGATGCCGGCCGTTACAGTCATTAAAAACAGCGAGCCTATGTCAGCTAAATTGGAAGCACAAAGTGAAGAAGGATTTACTGAGGAAGACGAGGAAGAAGATAAAGAGTCGTATGAAAAATATACATCAGCTAAGTTTGATGACAGCAGCTATTTCACTATTCCAAGTTTTGATGACGACGACGATGATTTTACCACCAAGAAGTATAAACACGGATCCGACAAAAAAGCAAAACACGACTACAATACGCCCACATTTGACTCTTACTTCCCTAAAAACGTTTATACTACAAAAGAAGAATCTTATAAATCGTCGGATTCATTTTTTAATTTTGATTCTGATCTCACTACGCCTAAAAATGACTTCTTTGACAAGAAATATCAAGAAATATCGTCTAGTATTTTAAATAACTTAGATACGATTAAAGCTAAATCCCCGCCGCCTAATGTAACGAATGTTCACAAAATAGTCAAAGAAAATGTAGGTTTCGAAAACGTAAGTAATAATACTCCTACCAATAAATCTACTGTATTTATAAAGAATACCAAAGAAATTCGATTCCTAGATAATGATAAGGCAGGTTCTAGTAATAACGGTTTATCTGACGTGCATGGTACGAGTATATATTATGAAATGACTGTCCTATCTACTGAGACCTACAATATTAAAGAAATTAATGACGATGATTGTGATAATGATAACCAAACCCCCTCATCGACACCAAGTACGCCAATCAAAGAGGAGTTGGCATCTATTCAAGCAAAACTTCCAAAGTTAGTTGAATCGTCAACGAGACGGAGCTTTTCTGATTCAGAACCAAGTGCTGTATCTATATCTGAAGTAAATTTAATGCCGAGTAGTACAGCTCAGTCAATTTTCAGTACCTTAGGACCTATAGCAATTTCAACTCAAAACGCAGTATTTTCCACAGATACAGCTAGAATATTTTCTAGTAGTTATAACAGGAATAGAAATTATTCGAAAAGACTCAATTTATCCGGTGCTAAAGATTCTCCAAATAGTGTGTTCTCGACTTTACAAACAGAACAGGCATCGTCAAATCAAGCGTATAAACCACAAACAAGAAGGTTTCATTATACAACACCAAAAACAAAACCGATATGGTTGGCTCCAAGAAAGAATATTACTAGAACCTTCCCAAGAGTTCCAACTACTATATATTCTGAGCATTTCGATATTAAAGACAAGATGCTAAGTACGCAAAAACCAAGACTACCCACGCGAACTATCTTAACAACACAATCATCAGACATAGACCCAGTACTACAAAGTGATGTTAGTGGTGTAAAGAAAATTGTTCACACTCAATCCATATCTGACAATACTATCCCATCGTTGTGGAAGAGAGGTTCGACTAAATTTGCAACAACTTCGACGTCTTCCGAGACAAACAGTGGTATAAATGATATGGAGATTCCGCCGACACTAATCGCATGGACTTTGGCTAGTATGCGAAGTCCTCCATCGTTGTCTAGTAATGTGGTAAATGCTACTGGATCGACACAAAAGAGTGTTGATGAAAACGAACTGCAGAAGGTCGGAGAATTTGCAGGTGAGTTATGACTTACTAAACAATTAAAAAAGATAATATAACAATCATAATATTTATATTTATAATAGCATAATATAACAATTTATTTTTATTTTTTCAGACAAGAAAGAAACGACCACGAGCTCGACAACAACTACCGCTCCTGTGACAGCTAGCAGCGACTTCTTATCTAAGAACATAACTGAAATCTACCAAAATAAATTACCTTTTAAACCAGTGCTACCTACAAAATCAAATGCCATTGAAGACACGAATGGAAATGCAGCAGAAACAATATCAGAAAGAGTTCCCGCTGAAAGTAATATATCCATTCAAAGTAGTCCAGAACCTATCAGCTCTGAAACAGTAAAAATAGAAGCAGCTAAAATAGAACCAGCAATAACTACTATCAGTTATGAGAACATAGGAAATGAAACTTCGTGGATTCCAGTAACTAATAGTGATCAGACGATAAGTGACGAAACGAAATTAGAAACATTGAAAACGGAAAAAATTCCTCCAGTTGACGCAACTAAGTCAACTGGTTTTGAATCTATTACAAAGTTACCTGCGGGTGTAACGACTCCTAAAGACGAAACAGCGCCTTCTTCAGAAGTGAAGAACATAACGCAAGAGTCAAATAACATACCTATTAGAGCTGATTATGAAATTACTACAATAAGATTTTCCTATGTTCCTACTGAAGAGATAACTGAAAATACGGAATCTAGCGATACTACGGACTGGATACCTGTATTCCCTACAAGGACACGACCAACCACTGACGAAGAAAGTCCAATAACAACTTATAGACCAAAATATATAACTACGACTCAACATCTTGATGAAACAACTACTGTTATTATAGATAGTACTCCTCAGATAGAAGTTTCATCACAAGTTGTCGAAAATTCTACTAAGACAGATACACCAACTACTACGGAGTTCGTTGAAGAAACCACACAAACAACAAAGCCGCCAACTACCACCGAAGCAAGTACAGTTGCAAATACTAAACAGGATTCTGGAGAAACAACAACAACAGAAAGTGAAACCGAATCACCAATAGAAACTACTACAATCGTAGTAACTGTTGCAACTGAGATAAATTCTGAAAGAGTACCTGTCACTGTTTATACTCCGTCTGACAACACCGAACCAGTTTCAGTAATGGAGACTGTTACAACAACAACTACAGAGGAAAATACTAACAGCAATGAAGTAGTAACGCCAGATAATAAACCAATGATCGTAACAATACCAACAACAACGACAGCACCAGAGACAACTACCGAAACGGTTACGTGCCCACCAACAACAGAAGCGACAACAAAAGTACCAACAACAACAGAAATTAAAACAACAACACAACACGACGCTCGTCTTGTCGAAACAACAACAGTGACCACGGAAGAAACGACAACAGATGTGACCACGAAATCGGTGAATGACTTAGAGGATCTAACAAGTTATGCGGGAGATGTGACCACTGAGACTTCTTCGAGGGTGCTGGAAGAGGAAGCAGGGTCTGGTGCGGCGATTGCGATAGCTGTCAGCACAATTGGAGTCATTGCCCTTGTTCTGCTTGTTGGATTACTGGTAAGTAATTTAGCTAAATAAATCTAATTAAAGAATGTCTCATTTTGTGAAAATGAGTTAAGTATCTTGATAGAAAAAATTAGCATATAACAAAAACATATTATTGAAAAAATGTTACTGTACAGTGCGGATTATACAATGATTTTTAGTAACGTGAAAATTTTAAAATAAAAATCGGTTATAAAAACCAATAAATAAACAAAAAAGTATATAGCATCAAAAATTAGTATGTAGTAGGTACATAATAAAATTTGTTTTAAAAAAATATATGCGAGATGTTCCTAACCTAACACAGTTCAAAATGAATATTTTATATTACGCAATAACTTATCTAAAAAATCATCAAATTAGAAATTATTTGCTTCTAGTTAGACTTTCTCTTTTTCCAAGTTCTTGTCTTTTGGGCTGATGAAGTCTTCCAAGTCTTCAGTGATGTGTTATCGTTCAACATATCCAAAGTAATGAGCATAATATCAGTTTACACTCACGATAAATTACGTTCACTACTTTGGGGAATGTAGCCGATTTCATTCTGATGACAATCGAAGGTTCTGGAATGACAAAATTTAACAATTTAAGAAAAATGAGAAAATTAAAACATACGTTCGAAAATCCGCTACCTACTTGTATGTCTATATCATACGTTTTGAAGAAACCGAAATAAAAAAATTGAATTATCAAAAATTGGAATTTGCATTCTATTTTTTTCATGTCTTTGACTTGCGGCGATTTTTTAAGGCGCGGGAAACTAGATGATGTAGACAAAACTTATTTAATCTGTTTAATATGAAAGCCCTCCTTAATTAGTCGTCCTTTTTTTTTAATTAGCTATATTGTTTTTTATTTTTAAAAATTAAAACATTTGTTTGTATTATTTTTTAACTTTAACTATTATTCGTTACTTTGATTTTCATTTTTAAGATATTTAAATTAAAAACATTTGTTTCACAAATATAGAGTATAGACATACATACCTATATAACTTCTATTTGTTCTCTTATTCTTTGAAAGCTGCAACTCGTGTCCCTGAAAATAAGATAAATCGAATATGACGCAGGTACGTAAAAATTATTTTTTAGTCTAATGCAATATGCATCTGGAATTTTTTATTCGAATACATTTAACGATTTTTACGATATTTGCTTTCTTTATAAAATATCTTGATATATAATACATACTTAGGTTATTTAGACGTTCTTGATTAAAGTAAATTACAAAAGTAAGACGATTAAAACAATTTTTAATAATAAATAATTACACCCAATTTCTTAAAAAAACTCAGTAATATAACATCCATTCCAATCGAGTCGCCTTCAATAAAAATATTTCCCAATAAAATAAACCGAATTTTGAATGTTCGAAGTGAATTTCTAAACCGTTGAACTCATTTGAAAAATTAGTACGATTTGAAAAGTACATTATCCCGTGTGTTCTAGGCTTTAGTTTTTCGTAGTAATTGGGTGACCGACTAGTTGATTCTAATCCAAATAAAACAAAATATAATCAAAATTTGATCAAAATATATAAACCAGATACATTTCTACATACAAATATAAACATATGTAAGAAATAATTACTCAATCGAATTTATAACACGCGTATTATTTTCAAACAAAAAGACGGATGAAGTCAATTGCCAAACTAGTCTTATAAAAATCAAAAGTCAGTTAAATATCACAAGCGGATGTTTAGAATGTAAGTACCAAGGGTAACCCATTAGTGACCGAGTGAATTCTCGCAACCACGATAAGAAATGTAGTGTCAGATGACGATGGCCCTCGGGTTACCGCGCAAGGAATTTTTATGGCAGATATCAAAACTGTTGGTGTCCAGCTACACTCTTAAAAATAAGCACTCTATTACATTTGTCTTAATATGGAGTATTGATAACTTAATCAAACGTTGTCATGTTTGTGTTGGTACATTTTTTATGAACTTTTTCGAATGTTTAAATTTCCTTTGCAGAAAAACTGTTAACAGTTAAAAATGCGTATTTAACTGTGTGAGTCATTAGTTCAAAACTGATTTTGAATCTAATTCCGAATAGAGTAGTTCTGTATGTTTATATGTCCGCCTTTTTTTCAAACATTGTTATAGCTTTATACAGGGATCTAGGAGACCGATAAATATGTCAGTAGGGACTATCGATTGCATTATAATTGTTTTTATCTGCTGGTATTATTAAATCCAATTAATAAAAATTTCGAAGTCTGAAGTGACTGCATGTTTTTTACCATGACTTGACTCTACAAACTTGACCAAAATTATAAATTCTTATAGGTTAAAAATAATATTTAAATAAATATAATAAAAGGCTTATTATTTATATGTGCCATTGAGATTGAGAGATTCTTTCGTCAATGATTTTTGGTCAGATGTGAAGATCTATTAAAAGAAATTGAATTTAAAAATTAACATTAACTTTATTTAATTTAAATAATTTGACTTAATTTATTTCATTGAATATAATTCTAATACCATCGAACTACACGTTTACTTCTTTATAGACAAGATTAAAATTTTCAAAATCTACTAAAGTGCTAAAAAATCACAAGTAAATATTAGTGTTGTGTAAATTTTGTTTGAAACGGAAATTATTTCCGCGGCCATATTCTGTGTTACATAATGATGACTGGTATATGTATTTTGAAATAGTCTTTATTGTAAAATAAGTTGGATACAAACATTTGTAGCAAGTTACTGACAAAAAAATAATAAATTGAAATCAAAACTTTAGACAGTGAATTAAATAAAGGAAATGTCTATAAAATAATAAAAGTAGCATTCAAAATATTTTTGATTAACTATTTGGAAATATAAAAATAGCAAACAAAAAAAAAATATAATAAGAAATCTTTAGATAGTCGAAAAAATATTTTTGTAAATTAATATTTAATAAAAAATTTCTCACCGATTCCCGCATCGTCGTAGATTTCACAATAAAAAAAGTAATTTTTTACTATTTTTAAAAATAAGACTATAAACGTTATGTATGCAAAATAAAAATAAAAACTTATGAGTAAAGTGTAAGCGCAGGGTAAGGTGCGCGTGCGCAGCCTACTCGCCGTGCGTAAGATTTGTGAGTTTGTATTTGCGCAGGGCGCTCTAGGGCAGTACTTCGATCTCATTTAGTGATGTGTCTCGAAAGTTTTGTTTAGCTTTATTTGAATATTTTAACGATAGTCATCAATCGTTAAAATATTCAAATAAAGCTAAACTTTTTGTTTATTAAAATAATACCGCGAAAAATAAGGTTTAATGCTGATTTACATGATAAAGTTTCTGAATAAAATCAAATTTCCACTTAAATTAACTTGGCATACCTACCTATTAATTGGCATAAAAATTACGAAAGTTTAGATATACAACGTAGATAGGTACTATGAGTATCCATAAAAAAATACCAAAAAATGGAGAATATTTGTAATTTACTACTAAACTACGACTACATGTAAAAAACTCGGCAAATGCAATCCTTATGTTCTTGCTGACTATACATACTCCTAAAACTATTAAAATATATTAAATAAAGGGATATTTATAAAAAGGAAGTCTTTGTTTTTATGTAACAAACAGCCAAATAAACACAACAGTAAGACTTAATATCAAAACTTTCTAGAAGCTCCACAATTACTCATAAGGCCCTTACTAAGCGAACCCGTATCGCGAAGGATGTTATTACAATTCAAAATGCAAACAGCGCTCGTTGATGACAGACCTTTAAATACCGTGTCCACTGTACACGACACTACGACACGATATTTTTATACTGTTCTAGCGGCCCCGTACGTGCTTCACTACGTATAAAGTAAAATTGTTGTCAATATTGAATAAAGTTTTAATTTCACAGTAAAATCCCATCAACAAAATGATTTATTGAACTCATTTGTTACAAAATATGTGATAAATGTAGAACCGCTCGACCGATTTTGTGAAAACTTTACATAAACCATCTCCTAAATAGTAAAAAGATGGCTGCTATTGAGACAATACGATATTTTTATACTGTACGATCAATCTGCTCTTCGCATGGATTAAAAGAATGTTATAAAAATGTGTACATAGATATGTACAAAAAATGTTACGGTGCAGTAACAGTCTGTAAATGTCCCATGTTTGGGAAAATCTCTTTTCCTATTAAAGCTTATGTCAGACAGCTTTACTACAGATTTAATTAATATCTCATGGTATGCTCTGGCCCTCGAATAGGATTAATTCAAATACAAAAGTACCTACTCAAAACTTTGAGATTTCAAAACGATTCGACTCTATGATATTATTAAAAATAAAAATTTTATTAATAATATGTAAAGAACAAAAACTACTTCAACGTTTTTTTCTCTATCGAAAACATTCCGTCTTTCCTACATTTTTACAAGAATCGTTGTGTTATGGACACGCGTAATTATTAGGTCATAAATCCGAGTCTCAAGTAGTACCGTCGGCCTAAAATCATCGCCTCCTTACCTAGAAGTGCTTTGAGTAAAATGCTAATCTGACACTTGGATTCTTAGTCAGTTAAATATTTTAATGACTTAAATATATGACCAGGGAATATCAAAATATTGGTCGCTTCTATAATTAATATTATGTCATAAAGGTATTCATGATATTTGTAACAAAGCTTAGGGAAGCTTTGAAGTGTTATTTTAATACATTTTAAATGTTTAATATTTGAACCATTTTTGGTAACTAGTAGGTATCAAAATATCAGTTACATTATACATACATACAATACAGTATACATTGTATACAATAGGTATACGTAAATAATTTAAAATATTTAGAAATACATTATTTAAAACCTAGATGAAAATTAAATTAATATTGAAATTAATAAAATTCTTAATGAATGACAAACAAACACTAGGTATTTACGTTATGCCAAGAATGCGTTGAAACCTAGTAATAGAATAGTATATTAATATAATTTTTCATTCACATACGTACGTACGGGCCATCTGTCCAGATACTTAAAAGTCCCTGACTCAAGTTTTTACCGTTCCCACGTTACTATTGTGAAATATTTTGTTTGTATTTTTTACTAAATGTACTAATAGGTACTTATAGATTAGCTAGTTTGACAGTATATTTGATGTTTATTTAAATGCTATAACTTTGTTTGTATAGAAAATGAACAATTCGATAGTAACCAAAAAATAACTTATGGTGCTTGATTTTATGATCTGAAGAGTTTTATATAAAACTATACTTATTAATTATTTTACTACTTAATGGCATACAGATGGACAGCCTTTTCTCCGTTTTGAGGCTTAACTTTTTCGAAACCATAGTGGATTCCAATTTTGAGAATAAAAACTTTGGCTTTGAATTTACAATAAAAGAGTTCAAAAGAGACCTAACTAAAAATTCAGCCATTCCTACCACCTTCTAAGGGTTCATTCAAGTATTACGTAACACAGTTTGAGGGGAGGGGAGGGTCTTGTAAAACGTTATGGTGCGTTATGGGGCCGGGAGGGGGTATAACAACAACGCGTTACGTAA
>DVVJ01002116.1:0-10181 GCA_018234505.1 Junonia neildi neildi
TGATTGAACCCGCATCGCCGATATTAAAAGCACATTCAGTACCACAACACTAGAGCGGTCGTCTTAACAATATCACAAAGTTCAAATGAAACTTGAATAGACTTTCGTTTGACAATATTTCATTTTTAAGGCGCTGCTTTCTAATAAAATTCGGAGAATATTGGTGATTTTTTTGATAAAAGTAAATACCCGGGTACCCGGGTTTTTGATGAAATAATACCCGGATTCTAAAATGTTCAAATACCCGGGTATACCCGGGTACGGATACCCGGGTCGAAAACCCTAGTCATAACACGTGATTTGCTTTTTGATCCGTCACAAATAATTTTAATTTGCGATACGTACCTAGGTACAACAATATTAACTAGCCGGTAGCCACAATCCACGAGTATGTCAATGTACGTGTATGTACGTAAATAAATGTTTGTACGGTACCCTCGCTGTGTGAGTCCAACTCGAACTTGACCGGTTTTTATTTATTTTTACCCTGATTTTTAGGGTTCCATAGTCAAAACGGAACCCTTTTAGTTTCGCCATTTCAGTCTGTCTGTCTGTCTGTCTGTCCGCGGTTTTGCTCCGAGATCCTTAACACTAGAAAGCTGTGATTCGGTATGGGTATACATATGAATCGCGCCAAGAAAGTCGTATAATAAAATCTTTAAAAAATTTTTTCGGGGTGTCTCCCCTATGCCTAAAGTGAGACCAAAAATTTTTTTTCTCTTTTCTCTCATGTTGTGGGGTATCGTTCATATTTTGTTAGGTATTGTTCATATTTTGTTGAAATTCATCCCATATCAGGATCAATAAGGAGTAAAAAGGGAATTTGCTTCGATGTTGATATCAATTCTCCTTAGTGCATTCGATTTAAATGACTATTAAAATAATGTCAATTTGAAAATCAACTAAAACCATTGTCATTTTTTTTTATCAGTAAACAATGCGAGTATACGTTTTATTTAATGTTTTAATATAACCAGTGGCGTAGCGTGCTTTAGCGGGGTCCCGTATCATAAAATTTTTGGGGGCCCCAAATTTAAAATAAAAAATAGTCGCATTAAATTGAAAATAATATTTAACTTAAAATGTTTTCCGAAAGTTTTAAAAATTGATTATTACGTACATTTTAACCCCCTCTTTGCGAATTTCTACTTTTGCCGCCTCGTATCTTTACCGTTTTCGCCGCCTTATTGAAGAAATTGCGCCCAAAAAACATTTTTGACATTTTCCACCTACGAGTACCACTAAGGACTTTAAATTTTTCCCCGAGACCCTGGATCTCGTGAAGCAGAAAAACGAAATGCCATCCACTCAAGCACCTTCGCCATAGTAATGCAAAGTAAAACTCACCCTCATTGATTAAAGTAAGGGAGGCTGCCGGCTGGAAGAGAAGTCGCGCGCGCAGAACGCTACAGCCTATAGCTCAGAACACTGAAGATTCACGTGCACCTCTGACGCGCCATTATACGCGACATTGACGTAAGCGAGATTAGTATGGTGCTTAAACAGCTCTGAAAAGGAAGGGCTCTAAAGGCTAGCAGACTACCTGTCCATTTCTTCTTTAATTTACTTTAATTTTGCGAAATTCTTTAATTCTGTCATCCGTCGGAACATAAAGCCAGAATCGAAGTCTGGAGTGTTAGTGTTATTTTAGTCACCATTTTGACCTAAAATATTTCAGTGCTATGTGACATTTAGTTAGGAGGCAAAAGTACTACAGAAAAACGTTACGCTGTGTTACATGTGGGGGAGGGAGGGTTTAAAATCTTCAAAAATTGCGTTACATACTTGAATGACTCCATAAAATCCGATAATGTTCAACCGATTTTGATGGAATTTAGCTTTAGTAAAATTGAAATGATATGATAATATTTTTCTGTATGAATGCGTAATCCAGTTGTAAGTCAGTTAACAGCGTGTAAAGCCATGTCCGCGGTCCGCAGGTGCTGGGCGCGGTGTCTCGCTGCGGCGCGGCGACGTCGGTGTGCGTGGACCGCGCGGCGGGCGCGGCGCTCGTGCACTTCGAGCAGGCGGCGGCGGCGGGCGGCGCCGTGCGCGAGCTGCGCCGCGTCGCCGCGCAGCTCTCCGCCGCCGAGCCCGACCACCCGAGGCTCTGCGTCGACTACGCGTCCAGGGAGTGCCAGGTCTGTGCCGTCTGTTCCGTCTCCGTTCCTCGCTTCTTCACAGTACAGTAGAACGCCGATTATCCGAACGCCGATTGACCGAATCGCCAATCTACATTACCAGTATATGTCTGATTATCCGAATTTTCGATTATCCGAATCGACCCCGGTCTCAATTAATTCGGATAATCGGCGTTCTACTGTACTTCATCTGCGCAAGATCTGAATGTGATCTTTCAATAAAATCGTCTTCCTCTATTTTAATATTAGCAACATTTCTAATCCTACCATGGATATAGAATGCATCAGTAATGTCGGAAATAATTAAATTACTATTTTAAATCGTGTTTAATCGATGAAGTTCTTTATTACAACTTTCTTTTAAATTGCAAAAATCAGATGTTTTTCTAATATTAATCATCAATATTATAGAATGTGTGTTCTACATTTGGATATTCTTTGTATGTTGTCTGTTTTGATTCCGGGCCCGATTTTGACATGGTCCTTTGTGTTCCAGAAGAATAGGAACAATTTACGTTTTATTTTAATGACGTAAAGTAGTCTATGATTTGATTTAGATCTGATATGATTATATGATATGATTTAGATCTGATTTATGACTGCCAACTCAATGTACCATAGGCGTACAAAAATTCATAACGATACAATTGAAAAACTTTGAATCCGTCATTCTAAGAAAAAATTAACAAAAAATTAGCTTATTTGGAACCGTGCCGCTTGTGTGGATGTCGGTTATCGCATTCTTGAATAATCAATGTCCTCCACGAAGGTCCTATCTTGCTTCATACCAAAAAATTAAGAAAAATCATAATATTATCTTGGGCTTTAAATGAAAAACATAAAAATTACATATTACGTAATTTTTATTTTCCAGGAAGCTTTTTATGAACAATTAGAAAAACATGGTGGTTCCGCGGCTTTAGCGGGGACAGAAAGAGTAGTCAGCGATATTCCCGGTCGGTTCCTGCCGGTTACGAGACACGACTCCATAAGGTTTGTTGTTATTTATTTGGCTTTAATTATTTTCGCAAACTGGTCTTATATTAAATGGTTTTTTTTGTTTGTATAAAGATACGAACCGGGAGGAACACGTTCTCGAGCGCCAAGTTTCAGTCGTGCGTCCTCAAGAACGCCACGGTACAATACACACGACCACTACGATCCTGCTGATTATGCTGCTGATCGAAGATACAGGTACGTAAAAGCCAACGCTGAGTTCTTGAAAACAATATCGGAGATACCAATAAAAATCGCCTTATTTGATAACATATTTACCAACTTTTATTTGATTGAGACTATAGTTTTTTTTTTATTTTTTAGTTTCTGTATTGATTCTTAAAATGTGAGAGAAATAAATGTTACATAAAATGTTTTATTTGTATTCTTGTTTCTAAAAGTTACTATTTTTTAACTACACATTGCCAGTTTTAACTATGTATATAGACATTTTATTTTTATTAATTAGTTGGTTGCTAGAGCAGCATCATTCAAATAGACAACTTTTAGGTAACAAATCTTTAAGCTTATATGCCTATAGTTAGTTACACTGTCTTACCCATTGCCTATATAGCAGGTACTGGCTGCAAAATTCTTTTTGAAATCACCAAGGGTCCACTCATTATACACACGAAATTTTATTTAAATTGATTCAGTTTTTAATGAGGGGTTGGGTGACAAACATCCGTATCAAAGTATTTTATATATAATGATAATATACTTGTTCCAGGGTATATGATGAATTAGGTTCAAGTCCACAAACAGATGAGGCAACATATGAAGATCGACTTCAGTCTGTCGTTGTGTCGCCACATCGCGGACACAAACATCGACGTGATTCCAGTCCAGAGGAAAGAAAACTTTCTAAGGCGAGTCAAATAATTATTGGTTTTTTTAAATCATCAAGTTAAACTTAAATACTTTGATTAAAATTCGTTCGGTGTATATATTTCTCTTTGAACGTGAAAGTGTATCTTATCAGGAAAGACATCGAAGCGCGGGCGGCGGGTCGAGACGATCCCGGTCAGGATCACGCGGCCACGTGTCCCGGCGGCGACATCGCCGGCGCCGCGACGAGTCCGGCTCGCGCGGCTCCCGCACCTCGCGCGCCGGCACCCCGCTGCGCGACGAGCCGGACGCGCCGCCCACCGAGCCGCGCCGGCCGCCCCGCGAGCGCCCGCCGCTGCCCATGAGCCTGCCGCTGCCGAAGTTCGCCGTGCAGCTACTGCGCGCCGCGCCCGCGCAGCCGCGCTCGCTGCCCCCCGCGCCCGCCTCGCCGCCGCGCCCGCCCTCCGCATCCTCCTCCAGCGGCGGGGAGGCGCCGCACTCGCCGTCGCTCGAGGAGCGCATCCGCTCTCTCGACGAGAAGTACGAGCGGTGGACCGGCTCGCGCGCTCACGCCGACGCTCCCGATCGATCCCGCCTCCGGCATCGTTTACTCGAACTCGACGTCAACGAAGTCAAACCTTCGGAAGTAGTGCTATCGTTACTCGCCAAACGCTCAGTGTTCGACGAGGACTCGGAACGGTTGGAGGGAGCGGCTCGAGCTCCGAGCCCTGCGAGTAGTCCACATGCGTTGTCGACGACGGTTCCGCGTGTCCTGCGATATCCGTTCCCTGTGCACTCCGTGACCACCGCGCCGGTTACCAGTACAGCGATCGCAACGTCTGCAGGGAGTACTAGTTTGTTACTAGATACTGATGAAACTGAACGTGTACATTCTACTCCTCTTGAAAGAATAAACAAATTCCCTGAAATAGAAGCAATGCACGAACCAAGGTTAAGAACAAGAACACCATCGATAGACCGGGCGGCGGTAGAGTTTTTAGACAAGAAGCAATCCCCGTCTATCGATAGGGATCGATCTGATTTGGATTGTGAAAAAGATAGACATGAAATAAAAAGAAGAAACTCCTCAACTTTAAACATAGATGAAAACAAAACTACAACAAGCGAAAAGAATGATAAGTCTAATTTGAGTAGACCGTCGGATCATAATGTTCTTAATGATTCTCAAGAACAAATAGCTGAAAAAAATATTTTAAAAGAATGTCTTGGAAGTTCTGAGGACAAATTAACTACAATTAAGAAAGAAGATAACATTGAAGATAAAAATATTCAGAAAACCAGTGAATCAATTACAACTAAATATGAAAGAAATTGTATACGAGATGAATCAAAATTACGGAGTCAAGACAATAAAGCAATAAAACAAGAGACAATACAATTAGATATTCAAATAAATCAACACGAAAGATTTATTTTCAAGAGGGAATATGATACGAAGACGGAATCAATTATTCAAGAAGACATTAAACAACAGCTAGAAGAAGAAAGTAAATTGCATGAATCAAGTTTTCGGATAAAAAAAGAAACTGAACGATGTAAAGAAAAACTATTTCAAAACCATGTAAGTAAAGATTCAATGTCTTATAAGGTACATGCTGCTAACCATCTAAATGCTATAAATTATGTTGAATTAATGAAAAAGAATTCAGAGCCAAATCAAGAAAATAAATTTAATGATAAAAATAACAAAGAAAAATGTGAAGGAAGTACGATATCATTACAAGAAGATAAAACTGGAAAGGAAAATATTGATTGTATCAGCAGATCTATAGAAAAGTCAGTAGAAGAATCTAAAATTACTGGGAAAATATTATTTTCACCAGATCGAATAACGTTAGAAAACGACAAAATACAAGAAGAAAATAATAGAAATGATCGTGACAAATTAAAACATTGTAGAGAACGTGTTGAAAAAGACAGTGAAAAAGAAAAATTCAAAAGTGATAAAAACTGTAAAATTGAAAGAGTTGAAAAAGATCGTAAAACAAAAGAAAATATAAACAACATAAAATTAAATTCCGAGAGAGTTGATAAAGTAAAACTCGAGAAAGAAATTGAAAAAGTAACTGATAAAGTTGACAAATCTAAACACAATGATGAAAAGAGTACTCGTCATGAAAATCACAAAAAGGATAAAGTTGAACGTGAAAGAAAAAGAGATCTTATTGAGGTAGACATAATGACCAAAGGTTTAAAACGAGAAGAAAAGCACAAACATGAGAGATCTAAAAAAGATAGCGATAATAAACGTGATATAAAAAAGGAAGGTGATAATTCAAAGAGTCGCAAGAGTTCTAGAGATGAATCGTCTAGAGACATATGTCGAAAAGATTCAACAGACTCCACAGCCTCAAGAGCATCACACGACTCATCAAAGTCCAAGGATTTAGACAACATTGATATAAAAGAAGAACCAAAATCCCGATCTAAAGGTATTGATAGTACTCATAAACACGATGTTGAGAAAGAAGTACTGAAGTCTCATGATCACAATAAACTGGACAGTAAAATTAAAATTAAAAGTGAAATTAAAGAAGAAAAAGACTTTGTAGAGAAACACATACACCTATCACACAAAATAAAGGAAGAAAAGGAATCAATTGAACATAAAAATAATAAAGCCGATAATTATTCAGACACTACGACAAAATGTAAAACTGATGTTTCTGAAAAACAAAGGCATTATTCCGTAGATTCACCCAGCCTTGACTCTAAACGAAAAGAACGACTCAATTCATGTTCTAGCTTACCATCTCACATTGGTCATAAACGAAGAATGTCGTCCCAAGATAGCATGGATTGTCTAAATGAAGACACTAAGAAAAATCGACAAATGGAGCGTCGTGAATCTAAAGATTCAAGGAGTTTGGAAAGGCATAAGACTACTAAATTCAGTAAAGGTCATTTTGCTAAAATAATTGAAAGCAAAACAAAAGATGATAAGAAAAATCAAGTTAAACCACCAGATGACTTGTTTATCAATATAAAGGACAGTGACAATAAAGAAACAAGCACTGATAAAAATAAAATAATTAAAAAGAGCCCTTCACAAGATACTGAAGAAAAGTTAACAGGAAGTTCAGATGCTTCGTCAGAATCGCTACAAAATAACATTGATTTTCTTGCCACATTAGAATTGAGATCGAGCGAAGAAGACGAAAGACAAAAAGCAATGCGAAAAGAAATGAAAGAAAAAAAACGTATTCAACAGTTGCAGCAAATACAAGAACTCCAGATGCAACAAGATGCGTTACAACAAGCCGAATTAAGTAACAAAATGAAAGAAGATAGAAAAGTGAAAAATGAGGAGAAGAAAAAAGAAACACCTCGTGAAAAGCGAATGTCTACTGATCGTAAGAGTAAAGACGAAAGAAGTGACCCGAGTAAAAGACGAAATCGTAAACAAGTACAGAGTACAGACACTTCGGATTCTGACGAGCCAAAAAAGCATTCAATTTTTGATATTATTGATGATGAACCGACGTATATCTCAATGTACGACAAAGTCAAAGCTAGATCATGTAAAAATATGCAAAAACAAGAGGAAGAAAAACGACAGGAAAAAATAAAGGCAAAGTTTAGTCAGTTGAAACAAAGTAGGGCGAAACGTGAAGAGAAGAAAAGATCAAGTTGGGATGAAGATAGTGATTCAGAAAACGAACGGCGTAAGTCTCACAAAGCGTCTATGGATAGTTCTTCCGATGATGATCAAATCGTAATCCACAGCAAAAAACGGGAGAAATCACATGGATCTAGCCTTGAATATGACCGAAATAGAACGAATGATTATTATGATGCAGCAAGTAATGAAGAAGATTCTCGTAATAAACTATCTCGTAAAAATTCAAGAACAAGAATTATGTCGGATACATCTGATGACGACAATATTAAACGAAATATAAACAGAAGCCCTACTTTTATTGATAAAATAAAGAAAGAAATATTTTCAGATTCGGAATCATCTCAAAAATGTAAAGATATTGACCTTAAAGAAGCAAGTGATGATAAAGTAAAGAAAACATCTCTCTTGAATTTATTTGGAAAAAGTGACAGTGAAGATAATAGATTAAAGTCAAGCTTAGATATTGAAAGTGATTACAGAATGTCGTTTGTGAAAAACTATCCAAACGACATATCATCAGAAAATGAATCTTTACCGCCGAACAGAAACGTATCTGAAATACGAAAAAAACATAAGAAAAAACAGAAGAAGTACAAGTTCTCATTTTCAGATGAGGATACTAAAATTGAAACAGCTCATGAAACAACGTCAGAAATGGATAATAAACATAAAAATTCTGATAAAAGTCGTCGTCACAGCAATAAGAAAGAAAAACGAAAAGATAAAATTCGTGAAAGCATTGACACTGATGAGCTACGAGATGAAAAGGTAAAAATTAAGAAAGAGAGACGTTCGCCAAACCAGACATACGATCTAGTCACTGAGACAGCTTCCAACAACAACAAGAAAGAAGGTAAGATGGAGGACATATTTGGACCTCTTTCGGACGAGTCCGATAAAGATTCAGGAAATGTGAGTACTAAAGCGGAATCTTTACCTCTTGAGTTTGAGTCTCAACTATGTAATATAAGTGAAAAAGTTATATCAAATAGCGATGAAATAAAAATGAAAGAGAAAGATGATAGTAGGAGGAAGAAAGAAAAGAAAAGGAAAGAAAAAAGACATTTCGTAAAGGATGACGACAATAGCCTAGACGTTGATGCTGTTGGTAAAGCTATTGAGGCTCGATTATTTGCGGATACTTCTAATTTAGATGATAATCGTTCCAAATCTGAGAATATATCAGATGTTGTTTCTAAAAATCCGGACATTGATTTAAAATACGGTGACATACATTTCAAGAGGGAACTTCTCACTCTTAATAAGTATAGCGACAAAAGCAGGAAAGAATCTAGAGAACGGAAGAAAAAGAAAAAGAAAAATAGAGAAGATAGACAAAGTAGAAAAGAACATCATCATGGTTATCATCACGAAAAAATCCAAAAACTGGATAGTACATATTCTGATAATAATCTCCAACTATCTCCTAAAACGATGTTACTTGATATACCTCTACCTAATGATATACAAAAAATAGAATTGACGGATAAATCAGATGATAGCAAATCTCTATCAGAATCTCCAAGTTTACCTAGAATAACAGACAGCCCGCCTTTCGTGATTCAGTCGGATGAAAATAATGATAATAAAACGAATGAGTGCGATACTCCTAACCGTTTAGTTGTAGATGATGCAATAGAAATTGATTATGATTTAACGAGAAATATAGAGGTAAATGATATTCCGATGCCACCTCCCATCGACAATATTGTGCAAGATATTAGTGAGGTGCCATTACCTAAAGACCCGCCAATCGATGTTGAAACGGGCAAACAAAATGTCTTAACATCAATTAATATCGAAATTGAAGAAGATACTGATGTCAAAATGAGTGAAGATGCTGTTCGAAGTATACCAAATTTGGAAAACGAAACTGAAAAACAATCTGATACTGGTAATGATTCACATACTTGTAAATCTGATAAAAAAATTGAAGAAAAACCTCGAGCAATTATATCTCAAGAAGAAACAGAGGACGCCGTAGCTGCATTATTGGGAGAAAGTTTTGGTGGGAAAGCAAATACCTTTGATAATTGTTATGAAGAAGTGGAGACTAATACTGTACATCAAATTGAAATTGAAAACACGCCTACTGAAAATGAAGTTATTCCTGAAGAAGATGCGGAAGAAATGAGGCAAGCAGTTCAAAATTTAAATGCAAGTGAAATGGAGATGAAGCCTGATACACCGGTTTCTGATAATGATTTGCTATTAATTGATACTGATACAGAAGAAACCGAGGAAACTAATCAGGACCCTATTGAAAGACTACCAGTAAACATCATAACAACCAACCCATCACTTAATAATAATACAAAAATAAGCATAGCTCAGACTGCAGAAGTGTCTAATATTATTGTTGCAAAACCTAAAACCAATATAGTACAATCCATAACTAAAGAGACAAATGACGTTTCAAAAAAAATCAATGAAGATAAGATAAAACCGATTACTTCGAAACCAGAAAATATTCAACAAATAACATCTACAGCAACGCCCGTCATTACGTCCTGGACTTTATCTAATAATAAATTGATAGAACCACATGTACTTAACATTCCTGTAAGTTCTAT
>DVVJ01002117.1:0-10175 GCA_018234505.1 Junonia neildi neildi
ACATTATAATTTTTGAATTTTTCAATATTTTACCTCGGCAATTTCACACATAGGTATAGGTTCAAATCCTTGAAGATGTGTAGACGCCATGATATAATGTAAAACTCTTACCTCCATACTATCAGTAGTATAAAATACATAACTGCATGTACTACATTTGCTTTTTGAAATGGAGCGTACACTAACAAAAATATTTTACAACAAACGAGCTCTAGACTTCTTTGTTGTGTTTCACTATCATCAAGGTAGATACAAAGTGCATTTTGTACACATAAAATTTCTTTTTCATTTTAAAAAAATACAATCTGCTTTCTGGGGCTTCGTCCGCGATTGACAATGGATTTACATGTTTTGAGTTTATAAGTATTCAATTATATAATTATTACATTTTATGGCAATTAAAGAATATAATATTTATATGGATAATCATTTATATTTATACACATTTAAGGAAAACCTTTTACTTTGACATTACACACTCTTAAGGGATGTCGTGCGCCGGTCAGCAATTAACCCTTTCAGAGTCTGGCGAGTTCCTTGTTATTATACTAACGGCGTGTTGCTTTAATTTATTAACGTGCTCGTGTTAAATGCACGATAGACATGAAAGAAACTGTGTAATTTACCTAGTTCGCGAATTAATTTATGCCATATACCGCCTATGAAGTAAGCTATTTTTAATTTTTTGTACTTCTTTTTCGCTATAAATAATATACAAATGTTATTCAGGGTTTGAAGTCGCGTCTGTTTGTAACATTTTGTTGCTGGAAATGAGTTTCGTGGAGTTGTCGTCAGCTGCGTCTGATATACTTTTTGTTGCAGATGATATTTGAATAAATATACATACATACATTCATAATATCAGGTATGTCTTCATTCCTCTGCATTTCAATGTGCCCAGACAATTCAGACAAATAAGGTTTTCCTTATTTTACTTCTGAAAAGTATCAAATTGTACAAATACGTTTTGTATTACGTACTATAGATCAACAAATTGTTAAATATATTTTATATATCCTTGGAGTTATTATATTAAAATGTTCTTTAACATTTTATTAAATTTGGTATAGTGAAGTCGTAATAGTTCCCGTTTTATATCGATATTGCAGTAACGCGAAAACTCTTCGTTTGTATGTCGTGTAGATGTAGGGGAGAGCGAGGTTAATTGTTACCGGGGTAAGTTATTGAAAATGTACGTGTAATAAAAAGGTATGTGTAATGTTTATTATGGGTCGTAAATTACAAATACATGGTGCTTTTACGGCCACCATAACCACAGTCTGGTCTGGTATCAACGCATGAATACATGTTAACAGTGTTATTAAATGTTAGTTTTGTTATATTTGGTCAATGTTTTGTATATTCTTCTTATAAAATATGTGTATTGTTGTGTTTACATAATTTAGTTTTTCTAAATTCTATTGGGTTTTAAAATGTTTTTATTAGCTAAATGGGCGAATAATATTTGGCGGTTATTATTTCTTTTTTAAGTCTTCTTATTCCGTTGGAACACAATTTTTAACATTTTTAATAAGACATACTTTAACTTTCGCCTTAATGAAAAATAAATATAATACCGAGAATGTAGCATTTAGGCTTGTTTCAGAACTCAAAACTATGTCATTCGATAATGTTTGTAAGGTTAACTCCAAATCGCTCATCTATAACAGAATTAATTTAAAAATCAGTAATGATAAATTTAATGGAATGTATGTATATATGTAATGTATTGAATATACAATAGTTTGAAAGAGGAACCAATGTTAGTAACGTTTTCTTTTCATAATTCCAAAGAATTAAGATATTATACATAGTTTAATATTAAATTATTATAAATAATTTTTTATTAAACTATTAAATTATTTATTGAAATATATACATTTCGTAGATTGTATACTTTCCACGATATATTTAACATTGTTCATAAGTCGAAAATCTTAGCCCCGCTCTCCCCTACTTGTTACAAACTTGTCAAAGTTATCGAAATAATCTATCTCGCGCAAAAGTTACTGAACTTCACGCAAAAGTTGAAAAAACTGTAAACCGTAATTTTCTTTTAGTTTGTACATGACTTTCCCCTTTCGCTTGCCAACTTTTTATTTACAAAATAGATGACGTTAACTTCGTAACTTTTTACTTAGAAAAAAAATGTATGCCAATTGTTACTACTATCTATTTAAAAATTGTTCTATCAAGACTAAAAAAAACACGAGAAATTAAAATTACCTAAACATTTAAATAAGAACTTAATTTATAGTATATAGATACATAAATAAATATTTGAATTAAAAGTAAATATAATCCAATATTTCGAAAGTTAATTTGGAAAGGTAGCGGAAAGAGAGAAACTAATGCCTTTATGATGTTAGCAGCTTCCTCGTTGCTCAAGAGTGTGCTCTTGATACACATTAGATTAGTACGGCCACTACTTATTATTATTAATTTTACAATATATTTATACCAAATTCATGTACCCATAATGTATATGTAATAAGGATTAAAATTAAAAGTATTTGTAATAAAGAATTACACCTAATTTAAAACAAAATTAATAAAAAGCTTTAATAGGTTATTTTCAATTTGTTTTGTTCTGCAAATATCGAGGAAATTACGAAGTTTCACCTTAAATATTATTATGTTTATTTTTTTATATTATTGTTTTGAAGTATGTATTTGAAAATTTTCGGTATTCCTAATACGTAGTTATAAGCACTAGCTGTAGCTAGCGACGTAGGTCGTATGTAGGGCGATTTGAGATGTGCCAGGCTATATATAGCTTTTAGTGGTGGCAGCAGCTGTACATAGAGCTCGACAAAAGCCATGCGATACAAGCGATTTGTTAATATGATTCATTCATATTCAGATGATAGATATCAAAACTGTCGAGAGAGCGTATCGGTCACAAGTTAGCCCACCCCATGCACATCGTACATCACCAAGCGTAAATGATAAACAAGTAAATACCCTGACTTTCCCACGTCTCCTCTAGGACACAGTTAGTTTCGACACAGGCTTCGATATCGCACTCCAATATGTCGGGCAGTTCCGAGTCCAAACCTGAACAATATTCATACACCGTAACCGCACCGTTAGATAGGACCCTAACTATACGTGTGTTCAAAAATTCATGGACTAGGAAGCGTGACTGTAGCAGTAAGTGCGTGTATGATGTATGTGAGTTTTGTTGTTTTTAATGTTATGATTAGTTTTGATTTTATTGTCACTGATGATCTTTTTGTGTTAGATTAGAAAGAGTTTATTAGATTGAGTGAAGTCTTTAACAAAATATGATAAATTCTACTCCTTCGGAAATCATTGTTAAATAAATTTTATATAGATTAAGTGAATTTAATAAACATAATATTCCTTATACGTTTGAGAAACAAAAAAATAAGGTCAATGTACTGTAAACACATAACATTGACATTAAATACTAACAGTTTTTATTTTTCTAATTTATTATCAATTGAACGATTAAGACAATCAGTTAAAATATTATTTGAGCGTTATGTTAGCTTTTCAATGAATAATATAATTCTCGAAAATAGTTAAATAGGAAATGCGGACAGGTATTGTTGTTTAATCAACGAACATAATAGGAAATTGGTACAGTGTTGAAAGAATAAAGCAATCGAATATGTAGACTACAGTGAGTCACTCGCGTAGATAAGTATCTAAATTTATTACAAGAAAGGAACTCACTTAACCCATATAAAATGTTACCCCAACTCTCCAACTTTCAACCTTATTCATAATGTCATTTGAGTTAAAATCCTATAAATAGTATTCATAACATCGTTTCGCATATTGATGAAAATGATTCACGCAAGTTAAACTGTAATAACAATTCGATAAAAATGTACATCAATTGGCGGACGTGTAAATAAAAAAATAAGGGTAATACACTTTTCCACACCTATATAGTAGGGAGGAATGACATCCGAGTATTATCATCGTATATAGTTGACAAGTATGTTATTGTTTACTGATTAATTTCATTAATTACTATGAATTTATAAGAAGCAATTAAACAGATAAGGTGGGTCAAAAGGCGTCTACTTTCAATGAGTAAACTCGTGTAGCGAGTGATAAGCTACCAGGAAGGCAGGGGTGGCGAGGAGTTAAGAGTTTAAAGTACGTACTGGTGATGGACGTGGTGCGCGGCCGCTGCAGGAACGGGTGGTTGAAGAACACCTCGAAGGGCATTCGCTCACGTGCGTTCCGCCGCAGCAGGCCGATCAGCAGGTTGCACAGCTCCGGACTTGTCCCGGACGGCATTCTGCAATTTATACGTCATTTAAACTAAACATCATCCATGTTTTCATGCTACAATTGATAAAATATCGACTTGTGCATATGGTAAATACGTGCAGTAGATATATTTGTTGTTTGTCTTCAAAGAAGGCCACTAATTAGTTTAAATGAAGACAAACGAGGCCAATGTAATAAAATTAAAATCTTAATATAATTAAAGTAATATCAAAATTAGATGCTTAATTGCAACGATATTTACTCGACTGAAACCACGTGTTTATAAAAGATAATGATTTAGCAGTTACATTCTACAATAATTGAGTGCGCTTAAAATTTGTATGAAAATGATCCTTTGTGTACGCGGAATTTAAAATTACTTACTTAAAATTCAGCTATTTAAACAGTATTTTTGTATAAAAATAACTGTCATAGTACCATTCCCACCATACGTTATAATAAACTAAAAGAAAATTAATATATAACAAAATGAAGTAAATAATGCCCGCCTTTTGTTTATACTAGTGCATTGTAAAAGTATTTAAATAAATAAATGACAACAATTTATTGTGGACTTCTATATTAAGTTCTAAATAATCTCTTAACGTTTTACTCGATACAATAACCCAGATGTTTCGGTGTATTTAGTGTAGTAGGTAAGGGATATCTGGCGTTGTTGACACAAAATCCTATCTCTGTTGTATTTACGTAATAAGTGCATTGTCATTGTAAGATTCCTATGTTGAGTCATTTCCATTCTATTTTAGCATTGAATATTATTTTACTATTCGTAATATTTTTTAATGACCACTATCAATGTAAAAAATAAAAATATTCCCCTTTAGTTTCTTTATACGAAATAAGAATCTGTTTGGAATAAAAAAAGTATATATATAATAAATAATTTATCACTATTTCTAAAATATCTAGGCATAAGTACAAGCAGTGAGCATTTGTTAAAAATTTTATTTTTCCATCTTCGGTTATAAATACGAAATTAAACTCTTTTTTGTGATAGTTTACAAACCGCTATATTTAATGTTATGCTGATAAATAATAGGATTTCAGAAGAGTTTGACACTCGTTATAAAAATAGGCAATACCATTGTCATTATCATGATTAAAAGACGGATTAATCCGAGTAAATTTATATTTACTAGTATAAAAAATAAGAAATGATATTTTCTAGTAGTTTCTGTTTAATAATATTAAAACCTTAATAATTCATCCTTGAAAATATTAAAAGATAGATTAGATAGAAAAATAACTTCTTTTATATCTAATCATTATCTTATGGTCTTAAGAGTCGACAGTGTCGTAATTTATTCGAAATTACTGTCCCGATAGAATAGATTATTAGAGTCCAAATGCAGATAATATAGCAACTCGAGTTCCATCTTACGTAGAAAACGATATTTATTCGAATGTTTATCCTATACCTTGAGAATGAAATTATTTATGAACGTATGGAATACGTCGCGTCGCGATAAACATACGCGTTAAAACGCAACGCAGATGCTTGCGCACGAATCGCATTGATTAAATAAATAACCAAACGTACCTATACCTCCATTTGTTTTAAGCCGTAAGCTCTCTATTTAAACGAGCATGTTAGTTACAATTTGTGGCATCGTTCGTAAGGCAAGTGTTGATTAAGGAAGCGACGCTTATATCGGCCACTTTAAATCAGACCTTGAATATGCCCACTGACTGCGTAGATATTCAGCTAAAATTAGCAAAAAAAAACCGATTCGCCTTTGTGAACTAAAAAGCCACACCTGTTAATGTGTGAGGTTAAGTAAAAAAAACAGAGTTTTAACGATATGCTTGTCTATTATCGCTGACAACGTTCGTATCGTTCAATAACTTATTTTAGGAGACAAAAAATGAGTACCCTTTTTTTTGCCTATTCGACCTCGATCGTGTCAGTAAAAAAATATCACAGAAAAGATCAGTAACAGTTCCTACGCAAGTTTTGGTCTGGATAATTTAATTTAAAGATTTTGCTCTAAAAGCAGTTTAGCGTTCAAATATTTTGTTTAGTTTTATATAACGGGCCTTACTTGGGTTGTAGATCGACGCTGTTCTCATAGAACGCTTTGAGCTCATGCGGGGTGGTCGCTTGGAATGGTGCTTTGCCGGTCAGGCACTGGTATACAATTGTGCCTAAACTCCATAGGTCTGCTTTTGCATCGTACTTTAATGACATTATTACTTCCGGCGCCTAAACAGAAAAGAAAAATAATTTTAATCAAAATTCAAATGTTCAGACTGTTTATGAGCTATATAATTAATTATGAATACTACTTGAAAGTTTAATTACCATGTACATAGGTGATCCACAGAGTGTGACGGCCATGTTTCCTTCCTCCAGGAATCTTGCGAAACCAAAGTCGGCTGATAACAATAGAAAGTATACGTTAACACAATGATATTGGATATTTTTAAGGCGTAAAAAAATAAAACCACAAAGAACTGAGTCGATTTCCTGAAATAAAATTTTTATTCATACTTCGAGGAACCAACAACAATTTCAAAATTAGTCATAACAATTTACATCGCGACATTCGAAACGCAGTGATAACTTTTACGATAAATACTTTTTCAGTAAGAGTAAACGATAGCTAAGATAATTCGTTTCGTTTGAATCTTGTTTAGCCAGAACTGCTTATCACCCATTATTACTTGACTTCCCACATTCCTTCAATCCTCAATGAAACTTACCAATTTTAAGTGTAATCTCGGTAGGGTGCGGTGTGCGCGGGGGCATCACGTTATGTGTGAGGAGGATGTTCTGCGGCTTGAGGTCGCGGTGGACGATGCCCTTAGCGTGTATCGCGCGCATCGCCTCCGCCAGCTGTCGGAGGAACGTCCGGATGGTGCCCTCGCTGAGCAGTCTGTTCGCTTGCAGGTAGTCCGCTAGGTCACCGCCGTTGCAGTACTGTTAACAAAAGGTGATAATTACCGATTTAGTTACTGAGGTTCATGGAAATGATTACAATTTTAAAAACAGTGGCAGGAAAAAAAAGGCATAAACAATGACTGCTACATATTCAACATTTGTAACAGTTGCTGTTATTTCCAAAAGGAAAAATCAATTTAAGATAAAGATATGTTACCGACGAAAATACTGGTTCGGTTATATGAAATGTAAACAAGGTTTATTATCCTGCTTCGAAAGATGCATAAAATGATGATAGTTTTAAGTATTCTGTGGTAAATTCTATTGACAATATTCAAGCATTTGATGGTACCTGTTGGGTAACTGCTGTTATTATATTACATTTACATATATTGTTTGGTTAAATAATAACTATATGAATCCTTACGTAAGAGTTAATATTAGAATAGGATCAGTAGAGTGGAACAAACTCATGCTACAGATTAAAATACCTATTTGTATTATGTATAATTTAAATTTTATCAGATACCTAACAAAAGTACCAATATTGTTCTGGATTTTACGAGCAATAAAAACAGACAACATATTGCACCTGCATTATGTGCAACACTAACCTAGTGCATTAGATATAACACAAACATCACTTTGGTAAGATTTTGCGGACTTTATAGTATTATTATTACTTATGTACGTGGGATTAATATGTAAAGATAAAGGAGATGTTTTTATAAGATAACTGCATTTAATATTAATATTAGACTAGACTACTTCCGGAAATGAATGACTAGTATCATTTATTATTTTTAAAATGACGATATATATAAGTCTGATAAAAAATTCAACGAAATAGTGTTTCCGTTTATGAAGCCTCTATTTCATCGATTAATTATTTTTATAAGCGGTCGTAGTATTGAAAACAGGTGATAACGACTGCAGTGACGTCGCTGCTTATCATATCGCTCGTATATTGATGTTCACCTTTAACTGTGGACATTTAACTGGTCTTTTAAAGTGAGTGTTAGTGAAATCATGCATCCAATAAATTTTTGCCGTCTATTCGTGCGATGTTATCAAGTTTGATTCGCGATAAGCTGCGCCATGCCGCAGGTAATCTTATCATTGAATGATAATAGTTATAAGTGTCAGTGAGTTCGCGCTCTGCCACCCGAAGGTACAAGTTTCTTGCAGGTAGAAACATCTGAAGCCTGTGTAGTTTTCTTAGAGAAAAACTGAGGATGAAGCCGAAACCGCTGTACTTATTATTGGCGTTGGTTCTTACGTAAGTAAACCTTCGATATTTTTAATCGAGTTAATTTTATTTAGTTTTATATGCACATTTCTAAATTTTATAAATAAAACCTTCATGTGCCATCTCTAAGAAAAGGTATGGAAAAAAAAGAGTGTACTAATTTTAGCATTATCATTGCTTTTTCTCAATTGTTTTAATTAAAAATAACATTTATACTATTATTTAGTAAAGAATCAAAATAATTAAAGTGTTTTAAATAATCGTTACAATAATCATTGGCTTACCGGAACGATAAGTAACATTTGTACCGATAACACAGTAAGGAGTTATGACATAATCATTCTATATTTATAAATTTCCACAACCATATTTTGTAGGTTTATATTTTTTTTAAATAATAAGAATAAAAAATTATTTACTTAATAACTGAAATTATGATCAAGTAATTCATATTTATAAGTAAAATTTCAGAAGCATCAAGTTTATACAGCTACTACTTAATACACCCTTTTAGCTATCACGATTCTTATCTTTGTACTTAGCAATTCTCGTACGTCAGCTCGTTATGATAAACAAATTATACCTATTTATTGATGTCACATGGTAATGTCAAAATCACTTTTTCAGGGCGGGCACAGTTTCTTCGCAAAAGGAAGATGAACTGCACATACCTGTCGAGGCTGACAATCAGTTCCCTCCCGATCACTCAGGTGGTTTTATTGAAGGTAGCGGAGATGGAGTAGTGGACGAACCCATATTTGATATCTCTACCGAATCATCAGCAGTACCTAAATTGGAAAGCGTTGAAGGAACCCGAATGATTATTGATGAGGAGCATGTTACGAATACAGATACTAATACTACTGAGTTACCGTGCCCAAAGCCATGTGTGTGTAATACAGAAGGCGATACAGCTAATTATGTAGTAGATTGTTCAGGATACGGTCTCACTGAATTTCCTTCTCCAATTGATCCAAGGACAACAACTTTAAAATTACACAACAATAAATTGACAGAAATACCAAAAACAATATCAGAACTGAAAAATTTAAAAGTTTTGAATGCAAATAATAATTTAATAATGGAGCTGGCGTCTGGGGTGAGTCCTTACATTATATGCAATTGATAAAATTAATTAACAGTGTAAATAATAGGGAATACCTATATATTTTTTTATTTTTTATGTTTCAGTCTGTCAGCGAATTACCAGAGTTAGTGACACTAAAACTGGGTAACAATAGATTAATTGAATATCCAAAAGACTTGAAGAATAGTATATCTTTGTCTAAATTAGAGGAGCTAGATTTGGGGGGCAATGATATGAGAACGGTAAGAAATTCAATTGTGCAAAAATAATTTAGATAATACGTATTTATATTATGACATTGTGCCTCATCGTAATATGTTTGGAAACGTAACACCAAGAGTTTTGTTTCACAGATTTTTTTCTAGTATATGTAATGAGTTAATATACATATACCTACAATATGGTAATTGTTTTTCATAATATTCACAATTCACCCATTTTATGAAATCTCTGTATTCAGACACTTTAGCTTCTATCTTATAGATCTTTTATTTATAAGTTTTCTATCTATCACAAACCTATAATTAACGGATTACGCTAGAAGAATTTGAAAGTGATAATCAGTTTTTAAGCACCAAAAATCATCAATAATTTCCACACCTCTAATTGAAATAGAGACGTGAATGAAGAACTTCCATAGAAGAAATTTTATTAATAGAAAATAAGAAAAAAAAATGTTTTTTGAA
>DVVJ01002118.1:0-10174 GCA_018234505.1 Junonia neildi neildi
AAAAAACACTAGGGGTGGGACAGACAAGTACCAGGTGGAGTCGGGGTTAACTGAGTTTATTTAGGTGGATGGGGAATTGAGAGGATCTCTCAAAAGATCTTTTAGAAGGAAATCTGTCAAAAGATATATAAGTAGGTAATATTTAATGCTTAATTTTTATGTGTTAAGGGATTCATCGTCCGTCACAAAATTATTCATAATTAATTTTACTGTCGCTTCATTAACTTTATTGCAATCTTATATTAAATTACTGACCAATCAAATTATTTACTTTACCACCCAATTAATAAAAAACTGCCCATTCAATATTTCAACTGCAAATTAAAACTGACCAAATATTTTTAAAACATCCGAAAAAAAATTGTTTCCGTGCGGAATTTGTCTTTTACTTGTTTTACTTTTACATACTTTTTGTCTATGTTGCGACCTAAGAAATAGCATGAATTAAAAAAATGTAAACAATTTTTAATTTTTAATTATTCTTCAATTTTAAGGTTTTATATTAATTTATACGTCTACAAAAACGAACGCACGATATTATTTTCATCCACCAAAAAGTGTCAAAAGGCGCACAGCAGCGCGTGCGTCATGACTACATGACGTCATGGGCATGTCGGTGACGCAAACTTATACGTCTATTCTCTAACAAAAAACACCCAACCCAGCTAAAAATGTTAAAGACTAAGACTATAAGACTGGACACCTCGTATCAACGTCAATTTGCACTTTTCGTCGCCTCGTCAATCGTAAAAAAATGTCGATTCAAGATATCATCAACTCTGGCCTATTGGCCTTATAAAACAATTCCCGTATTGTGATTTAGATCACACCCATAACATCAGGTAATACAAACATGACCCAACCTATTTTTAAGTAATTTCCCAATGTAGTTGATATTAAAACATAAAATTCAAGTTTACAGCCGAAGTTTCGGAGCTATTAAAAGCTGCCCCAGAAAGAGTGTGACGTCTGACGCGGCACAGATTGCCATGACTTGCCCGACTTAACGATATGTCATTATGTCAATATTTAACGCGGCTACTCACGTATAGTTCTTTTTGTAGACAAGGAAAATTATTGGCTAATCTAATTTTTCTATTGTTTGCGGTTTTGCGGTTATTGCATCGAAAAGTATGCCTTATTTCTTTATTATCCTTCAACTTAAACGAGGTTTTATTTATGTCATATCAACATTAATCGAAATAGGTTTAGAGGTTTAGGTAGAACGTACCATAGGTACAATTTTCATGCAAAACGAAGTCGTGGAACGGATCAGAACAGTACCACACCCTTTAACGACAACATGTACTACGGTTACTGACAAAACCAGAAGCTGATGTCTCCAGTCCTTACCATTGTTTCATACTCCTCTTCTGCCCATATATTATTTAATCTATTATCATAATTTTTTATGGAACTTTACGGAATATCTTTTGAATTTGATGAAGAAATATATTCTCAATTCTTAAGATACATCTTCTGTCAATGCGTGTCGTTTCGTGAATGGCCTGTATACCTTTTTATTAACATTTTTAGCAACAAGATGGACGTGGGAAAATTTGGGTTAGTATTTGACGTTTTTTACTGAAAACGTGGTCCATTTTTTGTGACTTAAAATATGCTAATGGACTTTTTATTATTTGTTTTGTCAGGTAGTTCTAAAGTGAAAATAATTCTTTACACTGGGAATGTATTCGTTTACTTATTCGGGTATTTTACGTAAAATACGTAAATATATAAAAAATAGTTTTTTATAATAAAAGTTGTACATAATAATTATGCTATCACGAAATTGCTACTTCATATAGGGTATAATAAATAATTAACTACATTAAAATTATATACATTTTGAACTCAATAGTTTCAGAAAAAAACTATAACTTTTTAAAAATTATAATATTATAATTATAATGTCATGCATCCTTTATATTATATTAATGATTATTAATAAAAATTTCGCACGCAAATTACCACTTTTTCTCCATAAAATGGAACAGTATCTCACCGGATTCTGATTCATCAATTTAATGTGGAGTACCTGTATCTCAAAGCTTCTCAGAACTCAACCGCTACTGGCATCGAGCCAGCCGCTGGCAACGCTTTATAAATTTCACTATTCATTTTCCTTTTTGTAAACTATTTTTTATTCCACGCATACTTTCTTGACTAATATTTCGCTATTTGAAATATATTAAAGAATCACATCAAGCGTGATAATTAATTCTACGTGTGATATGTAACCTAACTAGTAAATAATTATGGAATAATTTGTGATTGATTTCATTTTAAGATTTTTGTGATGAAACGTTTCATCATCTTTTCAAATACTTGATAACGACATAGGTATTAAAACTTCCTATAATATGTTTCATATATTACTATAAGATGTATGTAATTTCCTGTAAGATTAATAATAAATATATTATTCCCTATAATTTTTAAGAACTATTTTTTCCCATCAAACCATGGTTTTTCGATTTATTCTCAAACAAGTTTTTGCTCAAAATAAACTTAACGTATATTTAATAATCGTCTTTTATAATGTACTAAATTGTTTTTGAATTTTCTATACGGTCTAAGGAACTTGGGATGTTTGGTATAGGTATCGTATATAATGTGTGTTTCTTGTAGTAACTAAAATAAAATAAAACGGAATAATATCTGTCTAAGCTTTCAGAATGCATGGTTTCGCGTTTAGCACAGCAGAAATACATATCGTCGTTGCGCGCGCAATACCGCGTAACTAGTTTTTTTTAGAAGTTCAAACTTAGAATGTAATACTTTTGTATTTGGGTTTAAATTTCAACTTCTGTTAAAATATAGTTGCGCGGTATTGCACGCGCAACGACGATATGTATATGCGGGCGAAGCCACGGGCAAAAGCTATAGTTCAGTATAAAGTTTCACCTATCTTTAAAGCAATAGCACTCATCTAAATGGTTTCATAGTGATACTTAGTCTATTTCGAGACTCCTGTAGTGTTCCTGGTGTATTTCTGTGGCAAATGGCCAATTAAAAATATATTATATAGGAATGGATCTTAAAATAGATAATATTCATTGATTCACCGATTGAAACGAAAGTTGAATAGGATCTAGACTATTAATAACCTTTTTTTCTTTTTTTTTTTTGAAAGTATATTTTAATGTATAAAGGATAACTTTTAATTCATAAAGAGGGATTTATTAAAAATATAATTTTATCTTTCAATCTTTTCTATTTCTTAAAATATTGTAGTATCTTGGTCCTAAAAGTTTAATATATATTTGCTGGTTTCGATTGTCTTAACGCCAAAAAACTGTATTAAAAAAATAATCTTTAAATATATTATAATTATATATGTATATGTTTAATTTTTTCTTATGTTTAGGTAAAAACATTATATATTTTCCGCATTTAACTGAAAAGAAACTCCAAAACTTTAATTGTCTTTATTAGATACATTGCTTTGCGACTTCAATTACGTGATACAGAGTGTACGAATAATTATAAAGCATGTAAATTATAATATCTTAATGATATACATAATGACAGTTATCACAAGGTAAATATTGATCACAACACTTATATGAATACAACATTGATTGAACATTTCTTTGCCAGAAAGCGAGATATTTACAATGATAACGCGACTCTTCATCCGTCTTCCCGTCGTTTCATTAATCTTCTTATATAATTATAATGATCAGTAATAATACATTTTGTAGGTGGGTACACTAAACACATAGTCCAGTGAGGAACCCCTGGACTGGAAGAAATGATTCTCGTATCTATACACACGGCCTCTGTACCTGCATCAATAATTATTTTTCTGTCATTACGACTTCTAGACTAATGATTATGGAGAATCATGATGATGATATGTGATTATATTATAATGATAATGATGATCATTTATTATTATGCAATGATAATGATATAGGTTTTGTTAAACGATTTCAAAATATTGATTAGGACTAACTACTGCTATTTTAAATTAAGGTTCATTAAGTGGAAAAGTACATGGTGCTATGGCAGCCATGTGATTATGCTTATGTTTAGAAAGTGATGCGAATATTACGTAACGGAGTGCATCGACCCCGGCTAAATTTATCTAGAAACGTTGTCCGGCGCGTTGGAGTGTTAATAAAATGCATTTCCAGCATTTTCTATTTGCATCTGGGTCAGAGGGAAAATTTATAAAGGTTATAAATCACTGGCTATAACGGCTTGTTCAGCTTGATTGACGGTTTGCGTTTCGCGTAATTTATGGCTTGTCAAAACATAATGTCAACGTACGTCAAACATTATGATTGCATTCGGTTCGAAATGTCGATATTTCGATTTTTAATGATTTTGCTTTTGCAAAAGCGAAGCATAGGAATGTTGTTTGTTTAACGATCGTGTAAACACTTTTTTAAAAAGGTAAAACAAAGATAAAAATTGGATTTTTGTCTTTATAGCAAAGTTTGAGCAGATTTTTATGTAAGTTCTATCGTCTCAAAGTCATAGTCTCTTGAGAAAATAATAAATAAACAATTTACTCTAAATTTTTTAACCTTGTTGAATTCAAGTCTTATAAACAAAAATCTGATAGAATTTCAATAAAATTTCTCGTTTATTTTTCCGTTTGATATGTGTCTGCGATATTGTTAGGAAAACATATGTTAAATTTGTGTTAAAATGAATGAATTATTGTGTAAAGGCCACGTGAGTTATTCTCGGTGTGCAGTTAAAAAGCGCAAGTAACTCCAGTTTCACAATGCACGTCCGCTGGTTAAATATATTTATGAACCATACATCAATGAGTGCACAGTTGTGCAAGTCCCATGCAAATAGCAGCCGATAGTTTCCAAACATCTTGTTTATAAAAGGGCTTATGAAAGGGTGTGTTCAATTTGGTTTATAGAGAAATTACTTACTTTGATCCAACGGCAGGTTTCGTGTCGAGAACCTCTACAATATCTCCCGCTTTAAGGGAAACCTCATCCTCAGCCGTTGCTGTGTAATCGGCTGTTGCCACAACTATGTCGTCTACCTAAAACAAAAGAAAAGCATCTTTAGTCCCAATACAATCTTGCCACATAATACACTTAGAATACGATCGCAATAATAAGGTAAGAATTTGACGCAAATACTTTAGTTTCATAATTATTATGTCGGGAGATATCATCTAAATTACCTTAGGTGGACTTCTGCTACAAGTAGACCTAGATCTTGTCAATGACCTTGAATTATATCTCTCATAACTTGGCGTATTTTTAAGACTGTTCATTCTAGACCTTGTGTTTTCTCTGTCAAGTAATACACCTCTATATTGTCTGTTCAGTCCACCGTATTTTGTTATTCTTTGATTATTACTTATGTTACAATATCCAGTAAAACTTTGTAAGTCTTCATCATTGTCGTCTAATACAGGGCAACTGTACATACTAAATCTATGAGCAGTGGGCTGACTCAAATTAAGGGCTGAGAAAACGTGCAGTGGTTCAAAATGTCTTATGCCATTTTCATCCAGTACTGTATACGCCACTTGACCAGTTAACACAGCGCGACTTGCTTCTCGTGGAACCACTGCTTGCAAACCTTTCTTCATTATGAGCAAAGCACCTCGATGCTTCTTACGTTGAAATAGAAAATCTTCCATTGCAAGACTATTTTCGGGTTGAAGTAAGCTCAATGGAACATCTTCTGAGGTCAATAATGGTGCTTCTTCTGGAACGATCATGAGAGCAGCACTTTCTCGTACCAAATCTCTAAGTTTGGGATCTGTGCGAGCGAGCTCTGGATCAGATTCTAGTTTACGTAGTGCTGAATGCAAGCTGGGGTTTTGTTCGGCGAGTTTTTTCATAACAGTCAGTCTTTTTAGAATATACATAGTTTCATCGTCATTTTCAATTTTGTGTAAGCACTGCTCGTTATCTATAGCAGACATTATTTTTTTCGCGACATCACTCATACCAAGTACTCTTGCTAGACCAGCTGACTGAATAATTGTTTCCTTTAACAATTCTTTATTGGAGCCATCTAACACATTTTCTAATGCCTTACTACTACTTTCTTGTACAGCTGCCACTATCACCTTTTGCAAAGCTTCTGTAACTTCATTGTCAGTTTTAACAAATGAAATTGAGTCAGAAATATTGCTCATAATTTGCTGAAGCAAACACGGATCATTTTTGGATATGTTTTTAAATGCAGGGCCTAAAACTTCATTTTCTGTATTTAAAAATTCACTGAATTTGTCAATCATTTGTTCTTCAGTAAGGGAATGTTTATCTAATGCATTATTAATAGCAATTTTGATTAATTCCACTTTTGGAATTGTAGAGTTTTCTAAAATTTCCTCGCGAAGTAGTTCTTTGTCTTCTTCTTTTTGAAGAATTTTAAACATGGCAGATACGAAGTCTTCATCGATGGCTTTTCCCAAAATCGTATCAATCGATTTTAAAATATTATGATACTTTTCCTTTCCATTGTTATTATTTACTTCTTCAAACTGTTCTGCTGTAACTAAAGCTGCGAGTACGGCAGCGGCAATCGAATTTTTAACTTTTTCTTGACGTATATTTTGTTCGTGATCTTCATTATAATCAACGTGATTTAATTCATCAATTTTTTTCTTATTAGTTCTGCCCTTCTTTCCTTCAAAAAGTAGTCCATTTTCTTTTTGATTCACATTAATCTCAGATTTTAGATGTACGCTCATTTCTATAATAGATGTGATAACATCCATTAACTGATTTGCAACGTCATCTTTTAATCCAAAATCTGTAATAAAAGCTTTTAATGTCTCAACATTCTTTGTGTGGTTCAAAATGACATTAATGGCGGGCAAATCAGCAGGTACTTGTCTTCCAATTGACATTCCAGCTTCAGATAGTTGTCGTAACATTTTAGTATCAATTGTTAACTCTCCTTTAGTCGACGTAGTATCATTCGGGTTTGTTTTCACCTTTAATAGTTTTAATTCTTCTGGTGTCACAACAAAACTTTGCACTGAGAATTCAAGGCCTTCCTCGCCTTCAATAAGGTCGGGAGCCACGAATTTAAGACCTTCTGGTGTTTGTACTATTTGACCGGGTATAAATGTTACTCCTTGATCATCTGTTTCTACAACTCTACCAGGAACAAATCTTGGTCCTTCTTCGGTGTCCACTACTTGTCCAGGGACAAATCGTGAACCTTCATCTTCAGTTGATATTACTTGACCGGGTATAAATGTCGGTCCAGCTTTCGTGTCAATAATTTGTCCTGGTACAAATCTAGGTCCGTCAATGGTGTGAATAGTTTGACCTGGAACGAATTTTGGTCCACTCTTAGTATGTACTACTTGTCCAGGGACAAATTTTGGTCCGTCGGCCGTATCTACAACTTGACCGGGAACGAATTGTTCTCCGTTTTCAGTGAATACTATTTGACCCGGCACAAATATACCTTCAACCATCATTCCAGGGACAAAGCGAGATTGATTAGCCTCATTTTTGACAAGACGCCCGGGAACAACTTTGCCATCGAACTTAGGTATTCTAGGGCCCGGATAGAATTCTATACCTTTAGCCGTTTGAACCATATGACCGAAAACGTACAAAGATTCTTCGGATAAAGAACATGTTTTTATATCAATTGGCAAGCCTGTGGGTGTGCTTTCAGAAAAAGTTATATCTTCTATCGATTTTGCAACTGAAAATTCGACATGTCCATTTGCTTGAATAATTGTTTTACCAGGTAAAAAGTTTTCTCCGTTTGCCGATGTTACAACTTGACCTTCAATGAATTTAGGTCCATCAATAGTCTCAACTGTTGTTCCAGGAATAAATACTAACTCATTATCCTTTATCTTACTCACACCAGGAACAAATATTGTTTCACCATTTGTAGTTACCGTTTGACCCGGTACAAATTTAAGTCCATTCGGTGTAGCTAACGTGGCGCCGGGAACAAAATGTAATTCATCATCTTGATGTACAACTTGACCCGGAATGAACTGCCACTCATTATTTATTTTAGCATTTTGTCCAGGTGTGAAAATAATATTACCCTTTTCAACCACTGTTTGACCAGGCACGAATTGTACGCCTTCAGGAGTCATTATTGTTTGACCGGGAACAAATACTTCTTCTGATCCATTGTTTATAACCTTTCCTGGTACAAATTTAAGACCTTCTTCTGATAAAACGGTTTGTCCTTCAGTAAAACGATATGATTCATCCTTGTTTTTAATAGTTTGTCCGCAAACAAATTCATCCCCATTTGTTGTTTGTAATACTTGCCCTGCGAGGAAAAATGGTTCGCTTGTAGCTTCATTATGTATTATATGACCAGGAATTAAACCAGGTCCAGCAGGAGTATTTACACTTAACCCCGGTACAAACAAAGGTCCAGCGGGCGTTTCTACAGTCTGTCCAGGGACAAAAACCGATCCTTGAGGAGTATTCACGTGTTGTCCGGGTAAAAATTTCTTTGCTTTATCTATGTCTAATGTCAAGCCTGATATTTTGCCAATTTTTTCTCTTTTTCCTTTTTTAATATTTTTAACGATATCTGGCAAATTTTCTAAGGTTGGTAGCATATCGATTTTATCACATTCTAATAACTTTTCAGTCACATTTGAAGTTTCCGCTAAGCGTTCTTGGGATAGGTCGGCTACAGCAGACAAAACTTCTTCGGATGGTCTAGATTTTATAGGTTTCAAGGGATTGACACACGGAACATTTTCCAGAGGAACAGACACGTCACAAATATTTTTATCCACTTCATAAATTTCTGTTTCACAATTATGGGGCGTTATCTTTACCGGTGACGGTAAGTTGGTTGCTTTCGGGGTAAAATATTCATTATGAATTTCTTTTTCAAACAAATCCCAGTCCCATGATTCAATAAGTGGTTGCATTTGGTCTTTCCAGTCCCCACTGCACATAATAATACTAGATTTCGAACGCATATGATTGAGATCAAAATTATTACACGTAAATGTTTTTATATCATGTTTTTCGTGTTTAATTTCTTCTAATTTCGCTTTCTTAGCTAAACGTTCTTGACGCATTTTTTCTTCTTCTAATTCCTGTACTTCCGCTAATTTTTCTTTATTTTCAAATATTTTCTTCATTGATGAAAGTCCTGCCGCACGTTTTCTTTTCTTCTTCCGTTCTTCCATTTCCTCCACTTCTCTCTGTTTTAAAACTTCAGCATTCGGTCCCTCTCCTTCATATATTTCCACCTCTTCCGTGAAATCTTTGAAGTCCATAGAAACACTGCGACCTTGTTTAGTTTTAATAAGAACCGTATCCGAATCCTTAGCCAGCATAACGTCTCTAACATCACCATCACGCACTGCCGCTTCCATTCGAGCGGAAAATACCAAGCTGCACCTTCTTTCTTGAACCGTGTACACGTACCGTTTATCATCTGTCACTTGTTTCGTTAAAAGCATTTCCATCAAACTCCTTTGAGCTTCAGTCGATCCATCCAAGACGGGGAATATGTATCTATAATCAGGAAGCATTTCGTGTTTTCTGTTGCCATAATTAATTTCAGGTGCATAATGATGTGGGCCGAGTTCGCCAGAAACGTTTGTTATTTTACATTTAGTCTTAGCAGAGTTCGCTGTGAGTAGAACTGGAATGTAGTGATGCGAAGGTAATCCATACGACTTCCCTGTGATCCTGCAGCACCGTTTAGCGTCAGCGGGCGAGATCGGGGCGAGAAGTGGAAAATAATTGGGCTTAGGCAGCCCTCGGCTACGGCCGGTTATTCTACAGAAAGACATCGCGAAGAGACGATCACGTCTTCATAGTATTATTTGTTTACAAACTCAATCGGAGCCGGGTTTAAAAATACGAACGTTTGAATATAATATCGTGTTCGCGGAGAGTGCGCGTGCGTCGGTTGCGGAGCTTAGGAAGTGACTGCGCGAGCGTCGCCTCGGCGCAGGGATTTACAGCGTCGGTTTGCACCTTCGCTGTGAGACGGTGTGCCGTATATTGTTCCGGTTAGGAGTTATTTATAATCAAAAAGGGAGACGTATTTATTTACGCAGAATATATGACACGATTTCACGGTAAAAACAACCGAAATGTTCATTAACTGTCTTTCGTCAAGTGCGAGAGTAAAAGTGAAACGGAATCATTCCGCTGTTTAAATATTATGAAATCAAAGTGTTTGACGTGCTTCCGAAACGTAAACACTTGCGAGT
>DVVJ01002119.1:0-10173 GCA_018234505.1 Junonia neildi neildi
ATTAATATTCTAATTCTAGTGCACATCATGTAAGAAAATTAGGTATTGACAAGAATTTGGGGTAATTTTTGAACTAACAAAGGGTTAAAATGTTGGTTATTTTGTTTTTAAGTCATTCATCATTCATTGTCTGATGGTTTTTGAAGGCGGGTTTTTTTTAAATAGTTTTAGTAATTATGTAATTTGTATTTTGTATTTCAATTAAAAACGGCTAAAATACTGTATTTTGTATTTTGTATTTCAAATACCTTACCTAAAGATATTTTGTATTTTGCATTTTAATTACTTGCGATACTGTATTTTGTAATTTGTATTTCAATTAAAGCAAAGCATGTATTTTGCCCAGCCCTGTCTATGCTATTCCTTACGTTTTCAAGACGTGTGCGTACAAAACACCGTTTTAAGAAGACGTAACGTGCCATGGTAAGATTGTGTGACAAGCACGATATGACGTCATCCGTTTTGGGCACGTTACGTAGCGTGACATAGAGAATACGGGCCCAGATATCCAATACAGTTACGGTATTAGTGATAATATTCAGTCATTTAAACTGTTTGTAAGACCTACTGTTGATGAGAGGACGAATCGTCAATATTAACACTATCGCATACAATCTAAAGAAATACAAAATTCAATTGCGAAAATTTTTAACCCAAATATGACAAAAGTCGTAGTCGCAAATGTAGGCTACATCTTTTAACATAGCTATTTCAAGTTTTAAATCAACATAATTTCAAAGCGATTCTAACTTGCACTTGACGGCTTATTTAACTTGTTGCTCTACCACTTGATAAAACTACAAGTTTTGTAACTTAGTCGGCAACACGCAACGGTTTTCTCAGCCCGGTTTGTTGAATCAAGTTGCAAATAGAAATTTAACCACAGTATACTGTCGTGCTAAAAAAACTAAAACTGCTAAAAGACTGCTAAAAAAAACGTAAATGTGATTTTTATACCATTGGATAGCTTAGAAAAATAAGCATCTAATGATCTATGCCTATAGTAGTAATTATCTTTTAAGTGTAGAAAAACCCTTAAAGTTTTTTCTATATCTCTTTTATCTAAGATTACTAAGGATATTAACCGTATATCAATATTTGAATAAAAGACCAAATTTCGATTACCCGAAGGAAAAAAATTTTTAAAAAACAAAAAGTGTTATTCGAGAATTAAAAACGGAAAAAGCTATCTGTAACGCAACGAAAAAGCTACGTTTACAAAACTTAAATTATATAGAAATCAGCTATTATTGAGACACTGCTTTTGCACTTAGCACGGCAGTACACTATTAGTAATGTTGTGGTATTTAACACGTCAGAACGTAAATAAAATGATTTAATATTAATTTGTAATGTAACACAGTGTCTATGTTTGCGCAAGCAAGCGTCTTTTCATTTACACCAGACGAGCGAATGCTCGTTCTAGCTCCATTTGATTAAATTATTTAAGTATAAACAGGCATTCTTTCTTTCTTTCGTTGTTCTGTCTGATACAAAAATATTCTTAGAATGTTCTTTGAATGCTCGCTCGCTTGATAATAGTGCAGTTTAATTGCACCCTTACGTGTCTATACGTCTTCACGTGCAGATTGTTTCTCATTAAACAAATAAATTTTACCACGAAAAAACTTAATCCAGTTTTTTAAATAAAATGAAGAAAAAATATGCACCGTACCTACTTTATTTTTTATAAATATTTTTATTCTGGAATTTGAAATGAGGCCTACAATTTATATTTATTTATCCTCGTGTTGATACCTTGATGCTTTTAGCTTAATGGAAAAAAACCTCAAATGTTTTAACACGTTTTCATAATATAAAAAAATATAGCACGAGAGACAACTTCAAAAACTATACCACGAATAAAATGTCTTAACACTTTAACTGCCGGGTGCGGCAATGGCTCGGCATAAGATGGCTGGGACACCCAGGTTTACTTCTATGTCCCAGCCCCACGGCGCCGTGTTAGAGGCTCTGCGTCATACACACGCTGTATTCTGGCAGAGAATGTGTTAAAATAATTTAAAACAGACATTTTGCACTCATGGGAAATTTTAACTTAGTTGTATTACGCTTCATACGTGGAAAGTTGCAACAATGAAACAAATGAGTAATATAAATAAATATATATAGAGTGCAAAATATTTAATTTACGAGATAGAATAACTAGCTCTTACTATCTCCACTCACGTAGGTTTTGAACAAAAAAATATTTAAAACATATGAATTTTTGAATTCACGTATAATTAATTAGTATAATTATAGATTATTTTTAGAAAGCTATCTAAAATTAGACGAGGTAAAGGCACCTAATTACGCGGTATTTCAAAAATTGGCACCTAATTCAGAAGAATTCGACGGCTTAATCTATAAATTCATAATATCATTTTATTCTGGAAAGAAAAAAAAGTTTAATTTATTTATCAACCTCTTGAGAATAAAAAAAATCTTATGAATTTATTGATAAAGCTGGTTTCCAAATACCTCAGAATTACGCGCCATTACCTTACCAGTGAAATCGTTATAAAATGTAATTGTCCTTTATAATTGTTCTTTTTTGTAAATCCTACGCTCTTAAAGACCCTAAAGACCCCACGCGATAAGCCAAGGGTTAATCAAATCTAATAATAAACTGTAACACTGAACAAACACTGCATTTGCTCTTTGTACAAATGCTCCGTGGACTCAAAAGCTGTCCTCCTTTGTGCCGCGTTCACAGTAATTACAACATCACGTTCGATCGCCCTAAGGCCGTTTTAGACTGCGTGCTATAAATGTTACAAAGCTTAACCGATAAATATGTCTAGAGGGAATAAGCTTCGATTAAAGGATAATATACTATGATGAATCTTTACGATTTTACCGTGGGAGAGCCATGCATTTGCACGAATGGGCCGCCTCAACCGGAGTGATACCACGGTCTCACAGAAAACCGGCGTAAAATGACGCTTGCGTCGTGTTTTGTCGCGTGAGTGAGGGTACCGGAGGCCCAATTTCCCACCCCTTCCTCATTAATTTCCCATCCATTTCCCCTCCATACCCCCTAAAAGGCCGGCAACGCATTTTGTAGCTCCTTTGGTGTTGCAAATGTCCATAGCCGACAGCATTCACTTTCCATCAGGTAATCTGTCGGATCGTTTGCCGCCCTATCCCATAAAAAAAATCTCGAAGTCTTTCTTTAAACATGAAATCCTCGTCTTAACATAAAACAAACTAAATCTGGTGTTTGTTAATTTTTTCGACAGTGCAGTACATAATGTTAGAATTTATTTTACTCTGTCTGTTTACAAAGCGGTACAAACTACAAAGATGTGTGGTTCAACGACTGTAATGTTATTTTTACACCTGCATTCAGTTAAACTACGCGTAAACATAATAGGGCTACAAAACGAATTACTTTTTTAAATTTATAAAATGTATTTTTTCTCAATAATTTACTTAAATTAATGATAATAATTAATGTATTATACAAAGATAAACCTAATCACACTAAAATAAATGATATCGATTTCAGTAGATTTCGAACGAGTTCTCGAACCTGTCGCACATTCTTATTAAAGAACAATCTGTAAAATATATATAATAAATGTGAAAAATTTTAGGTATTTATTTATTCATATGCCTGTATGCATAAATATTTATAGCTCGTCAAATTGTAGAGCTCAGCTAACTACATAATACTCCAAGTTAAATCAAGTTAACAGAGCTTGCAATTTATATTAAGACAAACCCTATCTATTTACAACTAAAGCATAAATGGAAAACATATGTGGTAGCCCTAGATCTATGAAGTCTTGGTGTTTATGCGCACGCGCATGCGGTACGATTGATGCATGTTACAGCTGAAACTGAATAAACGTGTTTTAGACGAACTCATGTGTTTCGTTCATCTGAAACTATACAAGGTATGTTTTGTTTCAGGTGTCTAAGAATTGGAGCGAATGCAATTGATGGTGGTTGTGCACTGTTAGTTTCTTATACAAAAGGTCTAATAAGAATCGGATGATTTCAGAAAACTTGATCCAAAGATCATATCGACGGTTGAAAGGCTATTTGATCTAAGCGCCATTTTTTTTTGACATATATATTTTTATACATATTTAGATAGAGAATAATTAGCTGATTCCAAATATGTATAAAAATATGTACGTTAAAAAATGGCGCTTAGAACAAGTAGCCTTTCAACCGTCGATATAATAGATAGTGTACAAGTAGGTATAACATTGTTGTCAAACTTTCAGATCCTTAAATATGTATGCGAGAAGCGTCAGAATCTTTTTATTTGTTCAAGACAAATCAAAAAATTCTCACGCTATTATTTTTGGCTTTGTAAAGATCCGAGCGAACCTCATTTCCCCTGTATTTTACAGTAGCAATCTTTAAAGTGTTCACAGCTACCTAAAAGTCTCTTCTAGCAATAATTTATTATTCATAGACGCTGTTGAACTGCAAATTAAGACATCTGTATGTTTCAAAATATCTCTTGGCGCTAAGTTGGTAAAAAATTGAAGCTAAGGCTTATTTAAACTGGATCACCTCGGCTTCGAAATGTACGAAAAAAATCTATATCATTCAGTTATATTTTTGTAATTCAATCAACAGCCTTCACTTTAAATAAACAACCAAAAAAATCGTTACATGGTACAAAAACGTGCTTACAACCGAGTGGGCTGTTAATCTGCTATAGTGTTCGCTTTCGCGTCGAAACCGTCACATCCATGGCAATATGGCATTAATTACTATGTTAATAAAGGGTGGAATCCCTCGAGTATTTTGGGCCGCTCCGTTCATATTTACAATGAATCGCGGCACTTTAAATTGATTGGTTACACGTCGACGTACAAACCGATCGTCAATTAATAGTAGATGGTCCTGAATGCGGGCTTCTCCATACAAATTCGATGTAAAAATTTACGGTACGCCTTTTAGCGAATTACGCGCGCGGCTAATTAAAAAATGACTTTTAAAAATTGAATACAGATTAAATTGGGAGAATGTTTTTTTATTAATTTTTGGTTATATCTGTGGTAATGTATCGTGATATCACATTTTGTTATATCAAACGTTTGGTTGAATAATATAAAAGAAACATTTTTCACTTTTCTTTATCTATTGACGTGTAGTTGACAAATGAATAAGCGGAGGATCAGTATATTAAAGAAGACAGGAATTCCTCCGATTAGGATATGTTAGCCTCAGAGAAGCTACGAGAAAGTTGCTGGTTGAAAAAGGAGTAAGGGAAGGAGAGTAGGGAATAAGAATAAAGGTTAATTTAGCACCCGGCTTTCTCACTCACCATACAAAATACAGCTGTATTATTATTACTGGCCCATCGAACTAACCCGTATGCGAGCGTATGCGATTTATAATAAAAAATTTACACAGTAGACAAACGCTTCACTATCTAAAAATACAGTCAAATTTCAAAAACCCTAAAACCAATAAAGTTACCCTTTTAACAGAGCGTTCAAAGGCCAGCTGACACAAACGGCCGACAATGTCCACGGGACATGATAAATTTTTCGTTAAACGTTTGAAAAAATATTGAACTGAAACGGTGAAAAATAACAGCTGAAATCGCACGCATATTTGGACTCGAGAATATATTTTTTTTTATATTTTTTCGGTAAAAACCGTCAAAGCTCATGAAATCTACGCTCAGCGTCTGTCGCTACCATGAAAATTAAATCGACTCGTGTGATATAGAGTATTTGGTTCACAGGTTCATTTGATTGAGAATTTTTATTATTTAAATTTTAAAAACTTCAGTAAAAACAGTACAAAGTACAGTTATAATACTGAATATTAGGACTGTTTATAAATTTACTAGAGGTATGCTTGATTTTACACCTCTAACACCGAATCACACACAAAAAAGTTATAACAGTTCCTCTTATTCCTTAAAATGAATATAAATTATAAATGAAATAGCTTTCTAAATCTATTCTTCTATATTACTATTATAAAGAAGAAAGATTTGTATCTATGTCACTAATAAACAAAAAACTACTTTAAAAAATTCTATAATTAAATGCTACAATATTTCTGATTGACATAGCCTATAATTTATAATACTTGTTTAGTATTAATAAATCCAGCGCCGATTGCTTCATTGATAAAAATCAATAAAGTGCAGTGCCCATAACCAAGTTCAACAAATCTTGATTGCGTATATCGTATACCTATCGTCTAAAATCGTCTGAAATCGTCTAGATTGTGGCACAGATTTCTAGCAGACGTAAAAAAAACTAGCGTTCTGAGTGATTACACGTCTCGGCCTTTCGTGCTCGTCTCAAGTGTGGCTTCTCATACGATACGCCACTGTATCTGAAAATTCGTGGAGGTTTTACTGGAAATACGGAATCTTTAACGATCTTTGGTAACGTTCGCAAACGTATTTTTATGTTACTGGTTAAATCTTTTCTGGTGTTTCTAAATCGAAAGTCGAAATAGAGATAATCTAGAAAACTATTTTTGTATAGATGATAATAAAAGAGGTTCTATCTAGGTAATTAAAAAAAATAGTCGTCCATTTATTTCAATAATAAAAAAGTATAAAAATTAAATTTCTCCTGTGCTATTTTACAGCAGTAGTCAACAAATCAAAACAATAGTCACATTTAAAACTCTTAAAAACACACAAAAAGAAACCCATAAAAAACTTAAAACATAATACCTTCACACTGAAAACCTTATTCTCGGCACTTAACACTATTCTTTTGTCCGGTTCCTTGTTCTATTTACAAACAAAAGTCTCACAAAAATATATTCAGACAATTTAACCGCAAAACTTTACACCGTTCACGAAATAGTTACCGACTTAACCTGAATTTCAGACGTGAAACAAATACGGAATAACGAGCGGATTCCGTTCAGGAAACCGCAGGATCCACTGAATACACGGGAATTTATTGTAGTCTTTATGTGAATAGTTATAAAGGCTAAAGTATGTGGGACTAACGTGTGCTACCAATGTAAAGCCTTTGTCTGTTTTCTCAATAGGTTTTTGAGAATTAATAATGTATTATGGAATACGATCTAACGTTTTGGAGAGAGGTCGTGTTAAATTGAATTGAGTTTTTTGTAATGGTGACGTCATAATTAGGGTTATGATATGCTTACATCGAAAGTATTCATACAGAACACTTTGCGGTGCAACACAGCTCATTAAAAAAAACAAAGTATATTTTTTAAGACGTTACTATTGCACAGTCATTGTACTATATTTTCTTGACGAATCAACGTTTTTATTACAAAATATTTTACATGCTATTATATACTACAGACAACTGTTCTTAGTATAATATTACATTTGTAACTGAATAACATTAAACTTCAGTTTTGATATACGAGCAGATATTTCAACTCTACATCCTTCACAAAATATATAATCTAAAATTGAACTTTAGCACTATAACAATAAAGTTCACTTTCCTACATGGAAAAAGGGCTTGGGGAAGGACACTGAGTGCTGACTGAGACTTTCCTTCTTGCCCTTTCATGTGGTTAAAAGCCTCAATCCTCAACCTTAAATGGACTTAGCAAATATTTGTAAATATTAGTAATCTCTATATCTATACATAAACAAACGTCATACTCGTAAATCTGTCTGTGTACGATATTGTTATATGAAAAAAGATTCTGTTAGTTCTGTTTGTAAGAACCGATTCTCCTTTCTATTTTTGATTTTCGAAATATTAAAAGAAAAATTAATTGAGTATATTTTGTAAGGTCTGACTGACCACTCAAAAAAAAACAACTTATCTACTGTAACACACTATTTTAATACACGAAAACACGCCAATAAAAACTTTTATTGAATCATAAGGCCCTACTTTTCATCGATATTTAAATTCTACGCATATAAAAAAATAAATAATTTTTTCATAATCAAAAGTTTTATTAACTCGATCAAAGCATAAAAAACACTAACTACGAATTTGTATAGCAGAAATACAAAACGTCAATAATAATCCGAACTTCATCCGATTCTCGAACACCCTCGATATCGAATAGAAAATTCAATTACAATCGATTACATTAACCCTGCAACAAACGAGTACAAAAGAAACTAATAAAAAATTCAAATATCGATTCAACAAGGATCCAATTTGAAGTTTCTTTGTTTATTGAAAGGGGGTGAGATTTTTTCTGAATACAACATTACCTAACGCATTCCCGTATGTTATATCTTTGTATACGTGTGTTGTGTACGTACGAATGTTTTTTTTTTTTTGTGTGTGTGATCGACCCTCGGTGATTGAGGTATTAGCACGCTTGTATTACTGGAACTTGGAAGGGACTGTATTTGTATTAGATTTAAATGTAAATATTTCTTTAAATAATTAATTTGGAACGCCTAAATAATACACGGTTCTACTGTCGAAAATTATTTTTGATGGCTATGTAGAGTTATTAAAATTTGTTTTGATAACATAAAATGATGACAAAAAAAACTTTGATATTTTTTACGTGATGAGTTCAAAAAATATTTACTACTATTAAATGCCGTATGTGTATAAATATGAAATATTCCAGTATGAAAAATTGAATGTGGCATATTTTCGTTTGCGGGTTATAAAAAACTATTTCAAATAAAAGTCACTTTTCATATTGAAAAATACATACCTTTTTCCACGTATTTTTATCATAAAACTATATACATTTTAGAAGAATTCAGATTTAATCATTTATAATTTTATTAATAATAATTAATATAATAGGATAGTACATTTTGCTTAAACGTTAAAAAACATCTTGTTGTTTAAACAAGTCTCTATAAAAACAAAGACGAAAAAATCATAACGACATGTAAAAATCCGCGAACAAAATCTAGTGTCACACATTCATAACAGTACGTGAATGGATCACCTATTGGTATATGGAACGGTCTATCAATCAAAAAACCGTCAAATCGAAAACGTCCTATCGAAAACATGCAATCGCTGGTAAAAATCCGGGACCGTTGTCGATATGTCATTCGTCGGAAAGCTGTCAGAGCACTCCCGAATTCTACAGCATAGGAGCCCGTTCCCACTTGTAGTGTGTCGGATCCGGATTGTAATCGGACGCAGAGTAAATCTTCATAGATACCCGACGCCTGGGAGGTCGGGTTACGTGGGATTATACTCAGTCACAGAAAACCGGCGTAAAATGACGCTTGCGTCGTGTTTCGCCGCGTGAGTGAGGGTACCGGAGGTCCAATTCCCCACCCCTTCCCCATTAATACCCCATCCATTCCCCATCCACTGCCCCTAAAACGCTGGCAACGTATTTTGTAGCTCCTTTGGTGTTGCAAATGTCCATGGGCAACAGCATTCACTTTCTATCAGGTGATCTGTCAGCTCGTTTGCCGACATATTCCATAAAAAAATAAATAAATAAAAGATATAGTCCACATTACTTTTAGGAGTTTTACTTAAAATATGTGTATGTATTTATGTAGGTTTTAAATTATACAGAAGAAGTGAAATAAAAAAAATCTCTTTTTGAACGTCAAAATAAATATCATACTGCTTTATTATCCTACTACTTTTCTTCTCAGAAATCACTAAACAATAGAGAATATGCATGTATTTTTTTACCATAAATAAATATTAATTAAGTGAAAATATTATAATTCCAGAGGCAGAAATTATCTTTCGTGACTATAATACAAGAGGTTTTGGAACGGAAAGTGTCTCAACCGATACTCAAATTGGACAAGAAAGAGGAACCCAGCCCTAAGGAATGCTTGGAGGTGAGATTTTTACATTAAAACAAGCTATATTCATTAAATTATAGGAAAATATAATTGAAATTTGTTCAGTATTTTAATGAAATATCCATTTAATCCGTTAAGTTTATAATATTTGTAAGAAACAAACGATTAGATTATTAGTTATCTGATGCTAAAAAATCGACACACATGAACATTTGCAGTATTAGAACCATAAATTATAGCTATAAATTAATGTGTATTTGTATATTTATAATATTTACAATTATATACAATATTATATATTATATTTATAATATTATTTATAATTGTATATTTATAATAATTTAATATGTCGATGTGGTAATCCAAATATAGTAAATTAAAAAAAATGTATTCAAAAATATATAAATAAATATAATCGTGAGTGTACATATAAAAAGTTTACCAATTTGCTCATTGGACATTTTACTATG
>DVVJ01002120.1:0-10173 GCA_018234505.1 Junonia neildi neildi
TTCCTTCACCGCCGAGCTCGAGATGAATTCAAACACAAATTTAGCACTTTAAAATCCAGCGGTGCTAGCCAGGGTTTAAACCCGTGACCTTTGGTTAAGATGTGTTCGCACCACTTGGCCATCTCGGCTTCGGAAATTAGTTAGTATTAAAATTAAAAAAAAAAAAACAATTTTTTGCCAAAAAAATAAAGTTTTTCAAACATCTTATATTCTATAAAGCTAATACAATCTCATATCATATCGGAAAGGACCAATTCTCCTCCCTTATCAACACCTGAGCGAAATTGTATAGAAATATCTTTCCTTGACATCAAGTGACGTGGATCCTATGGGAAAACCATAAATACACTATAAAAACTCTTTTTCAATTTGCCACTTTACGGAGATGGGGTTTAACGGGATAATTTATGGCTGTGACATCGATTGATGGGTATTATAGATAGTTTAGCAATTTACCTTTTCTATAAGATAATTTGTTGTTTCCTGGGATTAGATATTACACTTATATTGTAGTTTTTAGGGAGTGTGTTTGTTACCTTGTTATGTTTTAATATGTTTATTAATAGTTTAATTTTTATTATACACCTATAATATTACAACAATGCTCTAAAGTAATCGGTTTATTACAAACTGGTAGCCTTTAAAAAATTGGCAGGCCTGTTACAATATCGGTAATGAATCATTTAGTCAAATCAAATTATATATTCAGCGCAGCTTGTTATTGTAATTATAGGCATACGAAAAGAAAAAGCAATTTTCAAGCATTTTCTGTCTGAATTTTGAGTACCTACAATTTTGACTCTCGCCTAAATCAACTTAATTAGATAGATCTATCCTATAATCCAATACATCTAACTGACATCAAATCCACTACCATTTGTTACAATCAACAATTGAAACCGTATAACAAAATACATGACATTTATATTCGAATACGAACAAGAGACGTCCGTACCGTTCGGCGACTGGATATCAAATGACAATACCGTGTATTCGCTAACGAGTTTTCATGATAGGGGCTTATTATCTCATAGCACTACAGACAACGGATTTTAGACTCTATTTCGTAAGAGATAAGGTTGAAAATGTATATAGTTGGGAGGTAATTATTCTAGACGTGGGGTGGCTATGGCGTTTGAAGGAATTGTTTAAAAGCGAATGTAATTACAATTTTACGTGCGCGAAAGTGCTCTCGGCGGATTAATAAAACATATCTCGGAACCAGTTGCGATTAGTAGATTGTAGGGAACCCTAAATATGATAGATAGTGATGTTTAATTGAATTTTTGTTTGTGGTGTTGCAAGTGAGATTTTATTACAATGAAAATTTTATTAAACCCACACCTAATATGTATACTGGAATACAGATTAGGTGTGGTTGATTTAATAATTTACATTATACATGTTGTTTCTCTTTTGTTAATTTTAATTTCCTACATTATTTCTGATAAGTGTTCTGTTTGTTTAAGAAAATCCCGTCGACGCTGTTTCATTGCAGTGAAAAAAGTGTTTTATTTTAATAAAGGCATGCAAAAAAACATTATATTAAGGGTTGCAAGGCTATTTGATCTAAGCGCCATTGTTTTGACATATATATTTTTATACATATTTGGATAGAATAGAATAAGCTGATTCTAAATATGTATACCTACAAATCAATATGTCAAAAAAGTGGTGCTTAGACCAAATAGCCTTTCTACGGTCGATATGTACCATTATTGTTTCAAAATCATTATCAAACCCTATCACTAATATTATGTACAGTATTCATACCCATAGACATAATATATAAAACAAAATGTTAATCACCTTTTTAACACGCATCGCCAAGTAAAACCTTACATACATAACTAATGCCAAACATGAAAATTTGAACACCAAAAATGCCCGACCACTTCCCGTAAACATCGAAAATAATTATCCCCTCTCGTGAATCTCATAAATTGTATTCGACCCTTCATAACAGGTAACGGTAAAGTACTGGACATTCGCTATAAATCATATTTATTGCACCCCTTACACCCCTCGCACCCCTTACGCCGCTTAGGGGGTGACTTGAGATTTAGCGATACAGAAACCTTCGAAAGGTTTAAAATAGTTCGCGTATCGATGCTATCATTTCCATCGATACAAACTGCAGTTTCGCGTGCAGCACTCGTTTGATAGTGTTGGGATAATGTCGATGAAATTGATTATATAGTTTTTGTGTTCGATTTCAGTTCAGTGTGTTCTGGTTTTTGGTCATTGCTTACATTATCAGATTTTATATATAGATAGATCTAACGTTATATCTGTAATTATAACTATGAAGTACTAAAAATAATGTAAAATAATCTTCATTATTGAAACCTCATTATACCTACTTTAAAATATATTTAATGAATAGGTAGCATTTTATTTTAAATAAAAGTATAAATATTTTTTTTTTTCATAAATATAATTTTTATTTTACGTATACATAATAATTGTTTGTAGGCACGTGTTATTTACGAATAAAAAGATATAATACATAGTACGATAATATTTATAAACGATAACATAAAAATAAAACATAAGAAACCAAAAATAGCCAAGAAATACAAAATAATCATTTCAAAATGAATACCACAAATGAAATTGTCATAGAAATTGAATACAAGCATGCTATTACTACTTCAAACAGCCGTTCCGTTAATAATTCAATTCGTCACCTACTCTATAATTATATTTGTCTGCGTCCACCACGAAACACATTTAATTGTCTCTAATTTTCGTGACAACAGACGTACAATATTATTTATATTCCATTTTCACTAAATCTGTGTCGGGCCTCTCGTAATTAAAGCTATTAATGTAATATTAAACCACAATGTTCCAAACGATAAAATCGTATAAAATATTTAAGTAACCATTTATCGATATTCGATAGCGTCCCTCACTATTACTACTTACGTTATTAGTCGAAAAAATACTTACTTCACTAGGGAACTTTGATTACACTCGTGTTATACTAATGTTTTAAAACTCAAACGTAATTTATCGTCCAGCCTTATCGGCTTATCGCAACGTTAATTTACTTATGAACTTGAGATTAATAACTCCATTTTTACGCTATACGTCGTCGTATATAAAAGGAAATTATTCCCCGAACGGCACCGACACTTTAAGTTTATCGACACTTTTCTAATTTAGATCAGAAGCAACCCTATTATAAGATTCACTGCAGTATATTATGTATTGTTCGGGGCCCTCATTTCGTTGTATGACGTAGCGAAAATGGCTTAAACGATCTGTCGGTGCCGTCATTAATTTGCCCAGATTTATTATATCCTATCCAGAATATGCACACCTAACCCGCTACGAAGTTAAAACGATAAATCTTCTTAGGAACTCATCCATTGCATCTTAAATTTCCCGTTTAAAAACTAATCCCGTCGAATCCACGTCGATGTACGGCGTTTTAGTTTTCGAAAAATATTGTCCGACGTCCTTGTTTGTTCCAGCTGATGAATCGTCGAGGAATTGATTATGAAACGTTGAGTCGACAATTTTTACGTTTTGTCTTCCATTGGGTGTTTGCTTTTGAATTGGTAAATGGTTTCTGGACGTAACGATCCGATGAACAATGTCGGATCCGATTAATTGGATTTATTTTTGGCGCGATGGTTTCAATGCGTTGTTTTTCTGGAACGGCAGGAATGAATGGCGGAGCCGCGGCAGCTTGTTTTCGGGACGTAGTTAGGTGCTAGGCTATTTGTGCTGTTGAATTCGCTGACCGCAAAAAGTATTTTTTTCACCACCAGAGAGATAAATTGATTGAAAATATGCCGACAAAACGCTACGAAAACATCTTTTCATAATTGTAGCCTTTGTTGGGGAATATTGAAAGGTTTCCCAGAAGTTCATATAAGATCTACAAGTATACATTACCTTACAGATAGATAGGGCTTTTAACAATTACCTATCTACTTGTATTGTCATAAAATATTACACAGCGTTCTAGGAATACATACTTAGACTATACTTGCCTATTATTGCGTAACAATTATTAGTCCTACATTCCATTTTACTATTACGCAGTTATATTACTAATAAACTACCATTATCAAATAGGTACAAAATGCTAACTTATTTGACCTAAAAATACCACATATAATTAACTAATAATACCTACATATCTGCTCATTACCTTACCGTACCCAGATAAAAACTAATCTCTCATTTTTCTTTCAGAACCAAGATACGAAACAGCATACGCGTGTGAAGGCAAAACCCTCAAGATCGGCTGCAGCGAGGGTTCAGTCATCCACCTCATCAGGGCGAACTATGGGAGGTTCTCCATCACCATCTGCAACGACCATGGCAACACCGACTGGAGCGTCAACTGCATGAGCACGAGGAGTTTACGGGTTTTACATAGCAGGTAAATATAATAGTTAATTAACAAATGTACAAACAAATGAATAAGCAATAATGATTGGTACGCTGATATACACATACAAAGATGATGATTTCAGGCAATAGCATACAGATCGAATAGAACCTCATTTTTGAAGACGTTAATAATAATTTATGAAATACCCTATTTATTTATTTTTAATATTACCAACAAATAAGTCTTACAAATACCAAAGTGGCTACGGTCTTGTGACGTCATTAGAAATCTAAGATGGCGAACGATGCACATTTTGAGGCATTATAGCTGTAAAAAATTACATTTTATGTTAGAATATTTACAAATTAAATATGACTTATTTAAATCAATTTTTCTTTAGTCTGAAAAATATACATTTATCAGTTAACTAGGCTACAAGCATTTTTAAATCGTCGAAACAAGAGTTATTTAGGTTAATGAAAAAACTACCGTCGAGAAGAATGAGCAGAAACTTCAGTAGGTTCGCTATATAACAACCTATGCCATTATCTACAGAATAGATAGATTACAAGAATCCATTTCTTAAACAATAGATATCATTCGGATCTAATATAAGACTCACGTAGTTAATCAGAGTCCAGCTTCCAGCCCAAGTTTCCATTGTTCTTTTACTGCTTTTGTATGTATTTTCATGATTGTTTGTTGTTAATTAATTATTACCAACTCTTCCGTTAACCACTGCATATTTATATGGCTTTTCATACTAAAACCGATTTGCATTGGCACATTGTGTTGTTAGCCCGTGTTCAGATTGGCAGAACTTGTTGAATTTGTGATATAATAATTTTTATTTCACACTGAAATCGAAATTTTAATATTACACTTAGACAGTCAGTTTATCAAGATTTTATCGGTAAGATTTTTTAGTAATTAGATGTGTTGGCTAATGGTCTGTTAGGTAAAGACAAAAATATAATACACTTAACCCTAAATTTATTCAATAAGCTATAAGCGAGTAGGTAAAATGTAGGACAGTCAATTTTGTGTTTTATGATCAATTGTTTAAATTACGTATATATTTTCTGAATTACACATTGTAACCTCTATCTAATGCTATTGATACTGTTTACGATGGTAGAATATAATTCAACTGAGAAGTAAAAAAAATAATAATAACCAGCGCGCATCACGTAATTGTGAACACGACCTTATTCAAATTGCAATTTTAGCTAAAATAATGCTTGTAACTATATCGGGATTAAATGTCTATATTGCGGTTTAATTTGTTACGTTGGTATTATTGCGGTAATGGAATTGTTGGTTACATTGTGTAGACGCGGCTTTAGTCTGACCACAGACAAATAATAAGATAAACCAAATTGTTAGTATTCATTGATTAGCCGGTTTTTGAACGGGGAATAACTTTTGCATTAAAAAAAAAATAATATCTGTTTATCGGTATCTTTCTTATAAAATGTGTTACCAATTTAAAAATAAAAAAGGATAAGGGCAGAATGGAAGTACGAAAAGGATTCCAGTTTTTTGGGTCTTTGAAATAAAAAAACTATCCTCTATATGTGTTTTTTATTATACAGGGGAAAACATTTTGTATGGGTTAATAAGCCAATAGAAGTTGCAAATACTAATCATTTCAGTCCTGAAAATCATAAGCAATGAACCGAAGATCGTTTCATATTCGGTTTTACCAAATTTCAATTTGAAGCAGATATCGGTTTTCGCGAGGAACGACAGCTACCTCAAATAAGCTAAATCCAGTTGAATAATTAAGCTGTCACATTAAGTAGAGCATTACTTAACCCAGACATTATGGCACGTAATATTTCAAATCCAGAATATTCTGATCATTCTAATCCAAATTACTTCAGTTTTGTCTGTTCGAAATGATATTTTGATTTCAAATTTTAGCAATAGATTTTTCCTAATAATTAGAAAGTAATTAATCTAATTTTCCTCACAAATGTGACCAACCTTCTCCGAATAATCGGTTTTTCTCTAATTGAATACAATATAGTTTCAAATCAATCAAAAAAATACTTAAAATTTCCAGGCAGACCCTAAACTATAAATAAAAAATGCCAGTTTTAATAATTCACAGCACTATCTATACGTAAATAGGAGAGAAAGTCTAGAATTCATAATGGATACCCTTTGAGAGTGTTGCTCCAAAGTAGCACTTACGCGTAACGACTGGCTCAGCTGTGATAAAAAATAGTACTCATATACTAGCTTGTTACTTGAGAGCAATCTCCGAAGTGATAAAATTTAGAAAATTGATTCAGAATATGAGGTTTCGTTCGGAAGAGATAATAGGGCGGTAGATAGTGTCCATATGTAGTTAAAGGATAATAAATAAGAATAAAAATTGGTGTAGTTAGTGTAAAACAATTTTTTTCGCCATTACATGATTTAGATGAGAATACAGGTACATTCTTGATAGTAAATAACATTTCACAATTTCTGGCAAAAAGATTTTTAATGTATCAGAATTTCCAAATTTCGCCAGGAAAAACGTCGATGTTGCCGTTTTTCAATATCCTTGAGCAAGATGCCACAAAAACGAGATACGAAACGGTCTTGTGACAATTTCTATAAAAACAAATGGCCATAAACCACACGATCGGAACAGAGTAGCTTATTTTTACAAAGCCGATAAAGTACAAACCGTGTAACATCGAGTCAATGATTATCCGAGCGCCGGTGACGTTGAAAATTAAATATTCTCCGAACTTTATCGCGTTACCCGACAGATTGCCAATAAAATACCCCTCACTCGTGTAAACGACGCCTAAATTGATTGTTGATAAATGACGCGCCCTGTAATTATGCTGTTGATAGTTTATTTCCAAATTACAAAATGATTTGCTCGTGAAAATAAATATTTATGGTATTTTGTGGCTCTAGCTTCTGCTGTGTTTAAAAGAGGCTTAAATTGTTAAGTAGCTCCTAAATTTGGATTTGTTTTTGTTTTGATTTGTATGTTCTTATTGTTACATCCGATTCCCATCATCGTGGCGACAGATTATAGTGTTTTACTCTGATCACATATCATTAAACAAATCTAACGTAAAAGTTTGAAAGATGCAGAAATATTTAAGTCATACTTGAGCACAACTCCAATAATAATTTTAGATATACAAATGAAATGTATAGAAACAATAATAAGGAAGTAAAATTATTTGTGAGTGTGTATGTATGGTTATCTCTTAATCTAATGAACTTAATTAAAAAGTTTTTATATATGGGCTATCTACCCATTTATTTAAGAAGTTTATAGGCAATATTACATCACACTACCTTCCATATGAGCTCAGTTATAATGGTAAGTGTAGGTCAAACCGCCAGTTCCAGTATCTAACACTAAACATTTTTGTTTACAGATGTAGCATGCACCAAAACTGCAGTATATTAGCCAGTACCAACATGTTCGGCGATCCCTGTCCGAACACGCTTAAATATTTAGAAGCGCACTACCAGTGTGTACCAGGTGAGATGTGGTGAATTATTCATAACTTGACAAGACTGAATATTTAACATCGCTTTTTTTATGTCTGACTGAATCAATAGTACAAGAAAATGCTTTAAGAATATCTAGTAATTTACACTGTACTATAAAGAAATTCCAATTAATATAACTTTACCTTTCTTTGGTAACTTTTAGTCACCAAAGTACAAAGAGAAGGTTAGAGAAGAAGGAGAAATAACGTATAGTAATTAAATTATTATTCTTTGGTAAAGAATATGTTCCGTAAATTAACTCAGTATCCGTTCTAGTGTTAATAATGTCCATATTCGATTCTTTAAATAATTTAAATGACGCTGACGTCAAATAGTAAATCGCTGATATACTTCGTATTGATTTGTCTTTAAGTGCTTTACAAAATGTTATGTTAACTTTACACTACACCCATTATTTAAAGGTGTTTTCAAATACATGGTAGTATGTTCTCTAAAAAGAACTAAAATCAACTCTTTTTTCAGCTTCAACAACCAGTACAACGACGAGGCCATCACCTCCCTGGTTGATAACCAACCAGCCGACCGTATGGAGATCAACCGCACCCCCAGTACCTAAGAGCCCAGTGCTGACGCAGCAGGAAAAGAAGAAACCCACTGTGATCACACCACCAACCTTCAGACCTCATATCACTTTACCGCCAGAAGTACAGCTGGGAAATATTGGCACTAAGGTAAGGTCTAGCATACTAGAAGTATTTGTATTAAACTTTTTGAAAATTAACTTTGATAAAAAAAGGTTAATATGTATGTCAAATCAAATCAAACCAAATCAAAAAATCTTTATGTCCCAACTTTTAAAATCAACGTTGAATAAAATTAAAAAAAGCATCGTTCTCAAATCAAAATAATTATGTATATAAAAAAAGTCGTCTTATTTACGCTATTCATGATAAGAAGGGTTGGACCAATCATTATGATTTTAGTGTTTTCTTAAAAACTACTTACTCCTATAATAATAATTACTAATTACTCTATAAGTATATTCTGCTATAACTGAACTAATGAATCTTATTTGTTTTAGAAAACAACAACCCGACAACCAGACTCATCTTCCGAAAAGGAACCACCACAAAGTACGATAGACAAAATAACAGAAATCAAAGAAGAGACACCGAAGGTTGTTGAACCGGAAAGTCCTAAAATGGACAAACCGAAGGAAAAAGATGATGAATCTGGTAAGTATTAGAAGACTCGCAAACTTTACTGAAAAAACAAGATTTAGTATGATACCTCTAAAATTGCTTTGATCTTAACTTTTAACAAGAAAGTTATCGTTATTTATTAGGAAAGTGTTTTAGGATAAGCTTTTCATACAGTGTATAGCAAAATACAAACAAAATACTATCATACCATTTATTTATGTTATCATGTTTTAAAGAGCGTTATTCATATTTTAAAGAATGTTTGTCAAATTTACAGTGGCTGTGACTGATGAAACTCTTCACTGGGTGCCTAAAGATGAAGATTCCGATCCAACATCACCTGTGCATATGCTTCCTAAAGAAAATCGACCAGATCCAGATGTTATTGATGATTTTGACAAAGCATTCTGTAAGTAGCAACTTAATATTTATAGTAATTATTTTTTTTTGTATTTGCATATAAAAAGGTATCATCATTTAGCCTTGTATTAAACTTATGGTGTTTCTTATTTTCAGCAACCAGTGCAACTCCAGCAATGGGTAGAAGAGCGTACTGTCCTCAAATCAATGCTCGTGGCCTTCATTGGAACTGGACCTTAGCGGGAACCTATGCTGTTCAGCCTTGCCCTGGTGGTGCTACTGGATTGGCAAGATGGAAGTAAGTTTTTCTATTCATTTTATGAAAATAAAGTCAATAAAATACCTGGAAAATATTTACAATGTTCTGTTCTGAAATTGTTATTTAAAAGGTTATTTATTATTTCCAGGTGTACGCTAACAAATCACCAGCATATCGAAGAAGAACGTCCAAGGCGAAGAAGTTCTGGTTTACAGTCTGGAGAGAACTATCACGATCTTGGTTTAGATCAGCCCAATGATAAGCAAATGCAGCTGATTAGGAGATTAGGATCAGAAGCTTTATTAAAAGGTATATATACTCGTATATACAGTCTTATTATGAGGATTATGTAACAATAAACTACATACATAATGTTTGAATGTGTTATACAGTTGGAAATAGAGGATTTCTTTCTTGAAAGAGAAGAGTACCATTTTTTTATTTATTTAGTGTAATTTTAAAGACCACAAATAGAATAGACTTTTCTTCCTATCTTGTAGATATATTTTAGTAAATTAAGC
>DVVJ01002121.1:0-10171 GCA_018234505.1 Junonia neildi neildi
TTTTGGAAAAATAATCAATGTACAGAATCGACTTTTCTACGATTTTATTATATGTATAGATTAGAATTTCATTTTTTGACTATTTTTTATCAGAAAAGTCTAGGAAATAAATATTTTTTTCTCGTGCGGAGCGATGACACTCGGTTCCATATGTTACTGGCATTTACTTTTTCGTGTAAATATTGTGGCAAAAAGTGTCATAAGAAGTTGTATCGAAAGCTCGTCAGGCAGCTGCCTTCTGTTCAACCCTTTAGATACTTGACATATTTATTCTGATGAATTAATTTTTAAATTCATAATTTTCAACGAACTACTTTATGAAATATATTTCACGTGGGTAACAACCCGCCTAGTTTATATATATTTAAAATATATTTTAATTTATTTAGTAGGTATATAGTAAAATACATATTTTTAGTTATTATATATGATAGAAATATAGTTGAATTACATGTTCAGTAAAAAATGGTATTGAAAACCTTTATTTAATTCAGCATCTAATCCGCTTGGCGTGTGCGGCTGGCGTGCGTCGGCGCGCGCGCACCTGCTGTACAATTATCTGGTCATTAGTCGGCACGGAACCCGCGGAAACCCGAAATTACTGCGTGCGCAACCCTAATCGCACTCCGCGAACTCGATCACTGTACAATTGAGGTAAAGTTAAGAAGAAACGTTAAGGGATAAGAGGCTTAAGCCATGTGACCACACATGGTCCGATTTTTATCTCATAATTGCAGGTCTCGCGTTGAATCCTTCATTAGGGGCGTGCGGGCCGGGGGTGGTGCGGTGCGGAGGGGGTGGTGGTGTGAGGACACAATGGGCGCCCCCCGCGGTATTGTGCGCTAATGTATGCGCGCGCGGCGTCGCCGACAGCGGCCGCGACGCCACAACACAAACATTTCAACGCATCTAATTTATTGTCGTGTCGCAGTGAGCCGTGCGCGCACAAAATATTGTCTTAAGGAGCAGCTCTGCGACGCACCTCGATAATGTCACGTGCGAGATCGCAGATCTACGATAAGAGGGCATCGGCAGTGGATTACAAAAAAAAATCTAAATAAATACGCTTAACAATTTTATAAAACAGTAAGCAATACTTTGCACATCATTTTTAAAATTTATTAAAAATAATAATCTATATGAGGATTGATTAAGTTCAATAAATCAGATTTATATTTAAACAGAAAGACATAATTATTTAACTCCACAATTAAAATTGTGTATTCGCGTCACCTTAAACAAAACTGAACACATATTTGACGGAGGATGACTCAGTTGTTGAGAGCAATTTTTGAATATTATAATAATATGTAAACTAGTTGTTGTTCAGTGGAGCATTCATGCTGTTGTCGTCTATAGATACAATTAGTAACATTTATTAGAATAGCGATTGTGTTCGGATGAATGACTGTTTATATTTAAGTGTTTATTGAAATGAAAAAACACAATGGGCATAAACAGCGTACATTAAAAGAAGAACGTGTAAATAACGTTATAAAGTTGGAGAATGATGAGATGAGATGAGAAATGATAAAAACTCAGCTTGTTATTAAGGAGGTAGTAAGCAGAAACGGAAAACAAGGAAATAAAGGATTCAGTACATATGAGTTGGGCCACCCAGTTGTGAGATTGCTCGTTCTGCCCCTCAATTGGTAGCTGCAAAAACTACATTTGCATAGAGCGCGATGCCTGTGATAGCGGCCACCGCGACTCTACTCTCAGTGCTAGGATTAAGAAGTTTTGGATAAGCTATTAAATACAATGCGTAATAACGAAACTGTTTTAAAATGTGTTATTTATAGTTTATTTTAAATAAGTTTTATACTTATCACATCTAGATGAATTGTTCTGAAATGTAACTTGTAGTAGTGTAATGTAACAAATGCGTGTAAATAAGCCTTAGAAAAGTAAGACATTTTAATATCAATTTTAGTCATTGTAAGTACAAAATATTTTAAGGAATATTTTTTATCTTCTTCACAAAGTAACAGCAAGACTTTATTTTATTTATTTATTTGTTACATACAGGTTGTTTTTTTGTATAATATCTCAATGTTTACGGTGTCACATAAACCATTACTGATTTTTCCGTATGGCCGTCTGGGTTCCGTGGTCGATAACTCGTAATTACACAATCATCTCTTAACACATTTACATGTATGGCTTAAAGTATTATACAATAAAAGAACCAGATTAAATCAATCAATTTATTAAGTGTTAAAAGTAATTTAGATCTACCCTCTTATTAGAAGATTTTAATATTATTTTATTGTCAACACAGCTCGCGGTAACCCGCTCTTGGTCGCGGTGACGAATGTTGATGCCACCCAGAGTACGCACGACCCATCTGCCGCAACAACAAATACGATATTTATGTCCGAGGTTTTTATTTATTTTACTCATTTAACTCAACTCTACATTGCAACCATTTTGTATCTTCAATTTAGTTGTCTTAATTTTTAGATACGTTCATGTTTGAAAAAAAAAAACTATGTTACTTATGTGTCTTTCTTTTCACGTAAGTTCAGTTACCCAACAGTAAGTACTTGTAAAATAGCGTAATAGTCCTAATGAATTATATTAATCTATTGAAATAACTCTACGATTTTGCGTAATTTTTGTTAAATAAGTTTGTGAATATTACATTTATAGAATAAGTTTGAAAGTTCATTTTATACCTAAATATTAAGTTATATAGGAATTTGAATATTTTTACATAGGTAATTATGTACAGAACATCGTGGTGAATTAAGCTCCTTAACCTCACTTCTCAACTGGAGAAGAGGCCTTTGACCAACTTTGCGGCCATTTGCAGGATATTACTTTACTTAAATATATTAACAGATAAAATATTTACAGATTAATGTGCGGCTATGGGTTGCGGAGGACCGGGATGTTTGGCGCGAACTTGGGGAGGCTTATGTCCAGCTGTGGACAGCGATTGACTGACGACGACGACGTGCGGCTATTTAATATCAAAATTAAAATTAAAATTCCCAATACTTCTTTAAATATTATAATTATATAGCACTGTATGAACTTTTATTAAAAACTTCAACTGTTAACATATTCCAAAGTGACACACAGTGGAGATGGAAAAATAAATTGCCCGGAATATAAAAATATAACCAATTAAAATTCTCCAGTACGCGAATCTAAAGCAAATTCCGACGTGGGGCTTATTTCAATACTTAATTGGCCGGCGTGTAAATTAGAGGACAATATAAAAATATACCGGCGAGGGACCGATCAGCGATCTCTTGATCATAGCGAGATTAATCCGCTTCGCGCGAACAGTGACGATGCGAAATGTAAGTTTCGAATGTGATTTACCTTTACAACCATTATCCTTTAAATTCTGACGTCTATGTTTATGGAGTAAATGGCAATTTGGAGCAAAGTATTTGTATGGTGAGATAACGATGTTTTTAAAGATCTAAAAATAGGTCCATAGGTAATAGTGACGATGCAAAATGTAATTTTCGAATGTCGAATGTAATTTACCTTTGCAGCTATTGTCTTTTAAATTCTGAAGTTTAAGTTTATGAGGTGAATGGAAATTTGGAGCAATATATTTGTATGGTGAGATGATGATGTTTGTGAATATTTAAAAATAGGTCAATATGTAACTCAATGTATTACTTGTTTGTTTACATACCATCATTCTACATAACTAACATCATTCTTTAAAATAATAAAAAAAATTAAACAGGCCATGCTGCTTAATTTCTGTTTCCTATTTATTTGTGGCGTATAATTTTACAATCTAGTCGTGTCATTTACGCATCAGAGTTAATTGATTTATATATGAATCTTCCTTAAAATACTATAGAAGTTTGTCTATCACATTACCATAACCTATTTAGCTTAGTAGATGCATGTAACAAAAATATGTAACTTAATACTTAACGGATTCTAGTTACCTATCATTTTCTTGACTTTTCTCTCGTAGCACGAGTATATAACGACGAGTATGTTTACATTATGTAATTGGTATACATAAAAAGGACTTTCGGTGGACCCTAAAGTTATTCCTGTTTAAAATCTTTCTAAAATTCTTTCATTAAATACCAAATATGAGTGGTCCATTACGGGCGCATTCCGGAGTGAAATTATTTATTTTGTGCGGGCGTGAGTTACTGGCGGGCCCGCCCCTTCGTTACTATGTTAATCGAGCTACCTAAACGGTATACCTGCTTTGATGCTTTTTAAAAATAAACAACTGGACACTGACTTAGGTATTAGTATTTTAGTCTGCGAATGAAAATCATCAATCATAATCATTTTTATAATAAATCAATCATAAAAATGATTACACTATTATTCTAGGACACTATTAGTAGATTACAGTTAGAATATAAAAAATATCCTTGTGTGTCGGATTTAGGTAGGTTACCTATGTTGCAAATTCGATTGCCATAAAGTTTTACATAAAGTTACACAGCTATGACAATGATTTACTAAAATCACTGTGACATTTTTGTAAGTTTTTGTTTTTACTCAATTTATTTTCAAGTCCGAAAATACATCAATGAAATGAAATCGTTAATCGTCTAGTAACATTAAGTAATAATATCAAACAAAACATTCGTCATAAAATCGATAAAAGGTTAGTCGGACAATGTAATTGGTTATTAAAAAGTGCATATATCACCGGTCGCTGAGAGGAGAGGTGCGTGGGAGACCGACACGCCCCTTCATTAACATGCTAATGTTATCTGGAGCTGCGCAGCCGCCGGCTCTCACTCATATCACGTGATACAATTAACACTACACACGAAATAAACCCTACCTAGCATGTAAATAACACGATCAATGAACGCACAATTTTGGAGAACTGTAGGTATACGTGCGGCGCGGAAATTTGAAACCTAAACAATCGTAGTCGTAAAACGGAATCACTGCACTTTATTTCTAAACAAAATTATACGGACAATTAAAAAGTTGTAAAGTTTAAAATAAAGGATATTAAATTTAACAGCTTTTATCGTTTATTAATATAATATCAAAGCGGGAATAATTAAGGTCATTTTCAATTGGCCGTGGTGTTAGGGCATGCGTGTGGCCGTAAGGCGGCGACAATGCTTGCTGTAATGTATGCGCGCCAGGGAGGTCCTCCACGTGGGAAGACCGATCCCACATACACCTTTCTCTTTTACCCATTAATGGACAATTGAGACAGGTGCCGTATTTGGTACCATTAGATCGTTCCAACGCCTACCATTAAACTTCATAATTGTCTTAAATGTGGAATATATTGGTGCACTTACCACGCAATTGCTTCTGTCTCCACTATGTGTGCTCAATGCTCTTAGTGGTGTGATGTGTACTCTCGACTTCGTTATGTGAGTTGTTATTCACGATCTCTATGCGCTACGTATACATCGTAGCGTCGTAGCATGTCACGGCGCGAGTTGAGGCTCAATGAGTTTCTGTAGAGATGTGTTTCTAATAATCCAGTGCGTATTTTAATTGGACGTGATTAAATCTTAATAAATCGGTTCAGTTCCCACAGGCGGCAGAATCGTTCGCAATTACGCCGCCGGCGGTTTCTGTAATTTGCCGATGCCCTGAGGGCGCATGCAAAAATTACGCCGTTTCAGCAGCACATCTCCAAAGCGTAGGCTGAGGAACAAGCGGGCGCTGAACGATGCTCATTGCGTATGTAGTACAAGTTAATCAAGTGAAAATGAAACCTGTGTAATTGTATATTATGTTTCATTTACTTTAGAAGAAATCAAGTAGATATACCTATCATGTGTTTTAAAGATTGTATGATATTTTTTGAACTTTTCAGTTTTATCTCCAATACATATTTAAAACAACACTTAGTAGCTAATGTGGAAGGTTAACATAAGATGTGTTTTACTTGGACCACACAGTGCAGGTCGATCGCGTGCGCGTGGCGGGCGTCTCGCCGACCGCAGGCCGCGGCGTCTTGAAACACACTCTTCAATTATCAATCGTAAATTCCGATGCCACTACATTGACGATACAACGACTGCGGTTAACTTATTGTCTACCTGTCTTATATTTATCTTAACATGCTTATTATTCGAAAAGAAACTACCCGAAACGTTTAGGTTTGAGCTTTCAAAATGTTAACTGAAAATGTTCGTAAAAAACGAAAAAACAGGCAAACTATGTCAGCTGTCGTCAATTTTTTTAAACCTAAAACTGTAACCTAATTTAAGCCCAATCATTTAAGGTACTGGTACCTATTACCTTCGGTACGAAAAAGATTTTTTTTGGGTACATAACCTGGCCGGCCGAAACTAATTTATATTGGAATGTGATATACGCAGGAGCCCCGGGGCACGCGCCGGGTTTTAATCACCTTACCCTAACTGCTGTAAAACTACCGACGCCGCTCAAGTAGGCGCCACGCCCGCGTTCCGCTCAAACTTCTTAGATATTTATCTGTTCCGGCCTATGTTTAGAGCAGTTTGTACAATTTATTAAATGATTACGTAGAGCTACTTAAAACTGTAACAGGATAGCGATAAAAGAATTAGTTATATTATTCAAATCTTCAACTAAATAATTAAATATACCTACATCGCACAGTACGGCTAAACTGCTTTTATGAATTCTACTTATAAAATAAATTTAAGGCCCCGCAGTAAGTAGGTACTTATGGGCAAGCAATCGACGGAAAAAGTAAATAGTAGCATAACAAGTAATGTAATTAATTTATTATATTTACGTAAATAAATACTAATTAATTACTCCAGTCAGTAGGACCTACTTGAAAATGTCTTACAATAAAATTTGTAAAGCAACAAACTGAAAGTGTACGTGTGAAATAACTTTAACTAATAAGCACATAATTAAAAAGAAACAGTTTTAAAAATAATCATATTTAACAAACGAAACTAATGAGCATACAATTGTAAACGTTACCCGACCTTATAACCGAGCAAAGAATGAGAAAATTAGGTTTATTTTTACACTATGAGATAAATTGTAGACAATTTCGCGGATTTCAAAATATCATAAATGAGCTATTTTTTGCTAGATTAGCAGCGACAATCGCACGGTCGGTCGAATCGATTCGTTCGATTCCCGTGTCATTTTTGAGTGTAGGAGTCGGTCGTCAGCTGTCACGGTCTAGGTGTCGCCGGACACGGTTCTCACGGCGCCGGCGCCGGCCGCGACGGCAACAACCTCTCAACGATTGCGGTTTAACAGTGCGCATTACCGACGCGCTGGTTATCCACTTAGCATTACGGATCTTCGAACTGAGACCAATTTCAATCGTTGACATCAAAATCAAGTTCTTTTTTTTTAATTTTTTTGACCGCATTGTTTATTACTTGTCATTTACTCGTAATGTTGTGATAGCTTAATATCAGTGCAGGAGGTACAATTATTGTGACAGATATTTTACGGTGTAATTGTAAAATCCAATATTTGCTCTGTTAAATTTTGGTAATTAGATAAACACAATACGAATTACGAAAATCACGAGGCGGTCATTCGAGTCAACGTTGCCAATATGGGTCGGCAGAGCGCTCGCCCCCGCAATAACGGCGCGATGGTCTCATGTCTGTTGATATTTGATTCGTATAGTGTTCCTATGCTGATAATGAATCTGATTGGTTTACTTTACACGGACATTATTCAAACAACCATTGTGCTCAGTCTGCTGTGTTTACTCGAATATTTCACGAACATATTCAAGCGTTAAATCTTTGCGTGAAAGTTAATTAGCGAGCGCTTTCGATGTTGAAAATTACTTTTTGCGTGCGCATAAAAAGTGATTAAATTTATGAAATTCTTATGGTGTCCGTCTGTCAATTTTTACCCTTGTGAGGTTTCGCTTTCGTGATGAAATTAAATGCTACGTGGCCTACGTGAGCTCATCTAATTGAAAACGTTTATTAAATTCAGAATTATAATTTTATATTTCAGTATTATTTACGTTAATATTTAAGACCTTGTTAAATATTAACGTAATCGGTTAGCAGTGTGCTGAAAGCGAAATAAAGAGTTAGAATAAATAATAAAGTGATCAGAAAATTATAAATCGATCAATGTTCGCGTTACGCACTTACTTCTTTGTATAATTTTTAATCAAAATTGGTTTCACATAAAACTAAATATTAACGTTATCAAATCCATCGAAAGGCCGTATAATCTATTAAACTTAACATTTAGCCCGACATTTAATTCGGAGCAATAGTTCCGATGTATCGTAATCGGTACAAACAACAAACCGCGCAGGCAGGTGCGCGCGCACCTGTGCGGACGATTGTTGCATTCCGCCGATCTTACTGCCGACCGCAGACTCTAGATTATCGGGATCAGGATTCTTCCTTTATAAAGCTACATACACTTTATTTAGCTTAAAATAATGTTATTGTAAGAAAATGCATATGTATTTATTAAGTGATTAAATTGATATGATATGAACATTTGGGCACATTAGCCTTACGAAATTTATAACGATGCAACGCCGATTAATGCTCTAAAGAACAATAAACAGTAATATTGATTTGTGTTTGTTGTTAAAGTACTAAAAATCACATTATTCATGTCAAACACGTATTATCAAGTTGTAAATAACTTTTTTGAAAAGAAATTTGAGAGAAATGTAGATTTATAGAAATTTTGTATATAGATGCTAAAACTAGAGCCGAAACGTTAAAAGTCAGCTGGGACCATCATAAGAGTATTATGTTGTTTCCGGCTGAGAATAAGATAAATTTTTCATATCCCATCTATTCCGCAATATGGAAGAAGCCTTAGTTTTCGCTACATGTGATAACGAGATCTCGTTTTCCGCCAGTCGTTAAAGCGAGAACAGTCTCATTAGAAATGACAAACCAGTTCAAACATGACTTAGACACAGTCTAGATGTGGGGGATTATCTAGGGGCTGCGATTTTTATCAGCTCGCATTAGTTTACTAGAGCAAACTAATGCGAGCTGATAAAAATAGCAAAGTAAATTCTTATTTGATACCAATATAAGATACTTTAAGAAAGAAATATTTCAAGGTAATCATTAGTCACCAGCAGACCGCTCCGACTTTGCAGGAGTGTCACTTACTTTTTTGAAAATTTAATATAGCTCATGTTCACGGAGAAAGTGTAGCTTCCCAACAGGGAAGCCTATTTTTCGGAGCCTATTTATAATTATTTAAATCAAATAATTTCTCTTTATAATATTGTTATAGAATTTGGGATTAAAACTAAAAGTATACTAAGACGTAGTAGAGCAGAGTAGGTAGAGTAGTCATAGAGTATTTTATTAAAATTTTGGAAATTATCTCAATAATAAAAGCTCATTTCTATACCAAACTTTCGGAGCATATTCTCCAGCGATATGTCTATTTTCGGTAATGATTGTAACGAAGAACATGTCCGTACGTACGTATACAGTAACTGCAGTTGCGCCTGCGCCGGACGGATGCGCCGGCGGTCGCTTGCATACCAAGTGCTGCGATTCCGAAGCTCGTCAAATTAATTCTATCTGCAAGACGGGACTAGGACATCGAATACCTGCATTGCAAATTTACCTTTATTATTTTTAATGTTATGTTATGTATTATGTTATTTAATTTTCGATTCATATTTAATTTTATCTAACTGGTAAACATAGAGTTAGATAACAGTTACCTAAATATAAGTATAATAACGAATTGATATGAAAATATGTAACGATTTTAATATAAATTATTTTCGTCACTAAGCTTTTAAAGAACCACCCCTAAACAAAAAGGTAAGTCCTTATATTGAATGTCGTAAAAAAATAACAACTCACTTGACACAAAAACCAGATATAATACTACAATGAGCTTAACTTTTTAAAGGCCAGAGTTATCTTAAATGCTCTCGCGAGTTCGCTTATCTGAGGTATTTCCCCGAGTGGCGCAAGAGAGGGCGCGAGGCGGTGGCAGCGGCACGCGGACCCGCCTGTTTGAGGTTCCCAGGCGATAGCCGCTATCTTCCGCAAACACCTCCTTGTTTGAACCAACCGACGCCATACACGACATTTCTTACCATCCCGTCCTATCTAACGAAACTCAACCTTATGTCCTACGCAATAGAGTCCCAATAAATTTCCGCAATCGCGGAATCGGTATTGTCATTTTTAGGGTTCCGTAGTAAAAACGGAACCCTTATAGTTTCACCATGTCCGTCTGTCTGTCTGTCTGTCTGTCTGTC
>DVVJ01002122.1:0-10169 GCA_018234505.1 Junonia neildi neildi
TTCACATGATGTATATTTTCTAACAACGAATGCACCTAACTACTAGAAACATGAATAAAAAAATATCCAACGTTGCCTGATGATTTACAGGTTGTTTGCTTTTTATTTCGAGTACTAAGCTATTTAATTTGTTAGAAAAAAGTTTTTTCGTATTTTTCGTAGTATTTATCTTTCTACTGGTTCGAAGTGTTTCTGAATAGGAATAATATACGTAGTTACAATTAGTACCCATAGTCCGCATTAACCCTGTATATGCAAATAGGTACATTATTTTTGCATCAGAGTTAACCTTAAAGCCAATGTTACCAAAAGTTAAGAAATAAATCATGAGTGCGACGTGTTTTATTAAAAGTTTTCACTGAAGCTGCTTAAAATTTAACCTCCCTAAACATTCGTTGTTCTTATAATAATAGTAACATTAAGAACTTTAGCCGCGACAGTCCTCTCAAAGTTACCTCGAAACTCGGAGTCTGTTGCAAACTTCTGTTATAACTGGTCTACATGCAAGTATCAATTTGCGTTTACTCGTGCGAACTCTTTCGCACAGTTAAGCGCGCACTTACAGTATTCGCGTAAACACTAAACCACGAAGGTTATTGCATTTGCTTGGAAGTAGAAACTAGTTCTAGTTTGCCTACTTTGCTATCTGTAGGGCTATTCCGGCCGATTTCGGTCATCCGGTTGGTCAAATTTGAATTGTTAAAAACTTGCTACAGAATATCCAATGCATACGTTTTACATCAAAAATGACAAATACTTTAGTACGACATGTACAATCGTGTGAGTGAAGTGTAAAAAACTCGCTTGTCTCGATATTGAGACTCACTGTCTCGATTTTTGGTCGGAATAGCTCTACTGATCTAGTACTAGTAGTAGTAGTAGTAGATGCACTGTTGTGTCTTTGTGCGAAAATTTGCGTTACAGTTCGCACGAATAAACGTTGCGTGTAACCAGGCCTTTACATAAACATAATAAATTCCAAAACAAAGGAACCTGCAACTTGTTTTAAACGTAAATATTAGTGAAAGTTATGTTAAGAAATTATACTTCGCTATCGCTGCTTTTAAACGAGCACGTTGAGTTTAAAATTAACCACTACGTGTTTCTTGTACTTAAAGAAAGAATAGTTTAATCACATTTGATATTTAGACACACGGTTTATTTCAATACAGCAAAACTTAAAGACAAGCAAGACTAATTGAATTAGGCTTTGTTTTGCGGAATTTTATGATAAATAATCACGAAATTATTTTGCTAAAACTCTCAGAACAACATATACGGTCTGGTATCATGTAGCATGCAGAATAAAGCACGAGGACCGCCCAACGAAAACACAAGACATCGCAATGTTTATATTTGTTTCCACGTATTGTAACAAAATTTTGTGAATAAACATTCTATTGTTTTATAGAATCTCATCTTCGTAGCGGCGAGACTAAATAAATTCTTAGTTTTTATAGAAAGGTACTGTCTGAGCCATTCTAAAAACTTTTCCTTAACAAGTACGTAGTCGATCGCGGTATCAAAATTACCACGTTTCGTGTAACAGTTATTATACTATATCACGAACTCATATTTGCCTACAATTTAAATTAATTAACCAAACATTTCTCTAATTAAATACTAATATTTAGTGAGAGTCGTTATTGCAAAGCTTTTCCATCCCCCAAACAATATAATATTTCAATACAAACAATATTCCATGAATATTACATAGCAGAAACTTGTATACATAAGAAAATAAATCAAAATGTAAATAGAGATTGCAATATCAAGGCCAGAGGAGCGTTTCATTGAACTCGGCAAAACGAACCAATCTATGGAAGACGTGATATCGTACATCGTAAAAGGTAACGAAGTTCAAGATATTATGGACATATCCACACGTGCCCAATTTGTGCTAAGCGCGTATTAGTTCTAGGATTCTAAATCAATACAAATGTAGACTATATTGGTGGCACTAAAAAAAATAAAGCAAAATTGTGGCAAATCGGAAAAAATCTAAAAGCAGGTAAAAGCAATAGAGGGCAAAAAAATGAAGGATTATGCAATTATACAAACAAAAAAAAGATAATAATTATACGACTTTTTCGTACTGTCGGTTGTACTGTCAATTTGTTGTTAAAAAATAAAGAAGAAAGCAAATTGGTGCAAGTTTAAATAATTTTCTCGTTATTCTATAAGCCTTGTTAAAGCAACATGGTAGCTGTAATATTTCTTGAAATTATTTTTAATGAAAGTAAAAAAGAATGATACATTAATCCACGCTACTCAAGTACAGATTTGCGGGCCAAGTTACTATAGAAAGCATAAACTAATAACTGAGCCAACCCTAATAACCTAAAATCTAGACGGATGTCTGCAAACACGAGACCAGACCGGTTATAAACTAGACTAGGTACAACTAACTACAGGTAGTGTTGATGAAAATCGATACTATTAATATCGATACTTTTAATCTACATATGCCAATATCTGTTTTTTTTTTAATTATTATCAATCCACTCGCACGTGGACGCAATGCGCGTTGATATTCTAGCATGATAACAAACAAAATGTAACTAAGAAAAATTGTATGAAATGGCTTTTAAAAGAGTAACAGTCGAGTTTCTTGCCGGTTCTTCTCGGCTTGAATCTACATTCCGAATCGGCGGTAGATTAAAAAAAATGACGTAAATTGACGTATCAAAAGGTCTAGCAGTCTATTTAAATAAATATATTTTTCTTTCTTTCTTTCAAATGAGTACAGAGATTAAGATTGTAGTTCTGTTAAATCTTCAAATTATTAAATTGTTTTGTGTTTAAAAACATTTTTTTAATCCTACCTACTTCTGATTTCTTACAATAGTATTAAAAAATATACGAACCTCAGGTTTAACCTTCCTATCGGCCATATCGCCAGTTTTAACTCCCGGAAGACGAATACTAACATCGCCGCCCTCAAAATCCGTCCTCTCTTCAACTAACGCCATGTTACCGAATTCCGTTAAATAACGACGATTTATGTAGTCCTGAAACAAATAATAGAAATAAAAATATTGTTTGTTACAGTAGCAAACAATTTTATTTTAAAGAAATTAGAACACTTAAACACTTTCACAATTTTAATATCTATAAAAAGATTTTCAGGTTTGAATTAAATTTCTACCCAAGAAATACATGATTTTCATCAAAACCGATTTAGATACCTCTTTAGATAGTTTATAAGAATTTAAATCATTTAAAATACAATTCAAATATCTATGAAAAGATTTTGATATGAGTTTGATTTAACCAAGGCTTACATGACTTTCATCAAAATCAATTCAGAATATTTCTTAGAGTTTCCGCTACACCATATTTTCGAAAATTGGTCATCAATACATATATAAAAAACATTATACTTACATTAACAGCATCAAGAGATTTATTCTGCGTAATAACAAATTTCCTAATAAGTACCGATTCTTTAATACTATACAAACAGACATTCTTTGAGTTTCCACCCGCGAGAATACATGATCCATCGGCTGAATAGCAGATTGTTGTGAAAGCCCTGGAATAATATGTTAGTTAATAATAACTTCATTTAAAATTAGTTATATTAATATATTTATTTTAATAAAATCATTTGGCAAATATTATTGTCATACTAAATCAATAAGTTGTAAGATAACAAAAATAATAAAACATAGAGCATAAGCAAAATATAATATAAAAGTTTATCATAAAGAATAAAAAAGTTACAATTGTAATTTTTCTTTTCAAGATCTTCGACAAGTACGACGAGATTTTTCGATCAAAGAAGTTTGGAATGATTTTTATTTTTTTTTTATTATGTTTTAATTTTATAAAAAGAAATATTTGACCACAAATATAAACATAAGTCATTATCTGTAGTTAATGTTACTCACTTAGTTTTCAACATCTTTTCAGGTGTAATTAAATCAGTATCGGCTCTCCCGGAGCCCAAATCATTTCTACCCTCGATACTGCCAGTTTGATCACATGTTGTCACATTGAAAAACGCAATGTTGCCGTCTAAAGTTGATACCGCTATCTGAAATATTGATATTTTATTAAGAAGTTGCACATCGCATTTTTAAAACTCAATAATGTCGTCTTGTAGAAATATTGCGTCTAAAAGTATAGTGTATACCCACATCAAAAATCTAAATTAAAAGAATCTGGCCACATTAGCTCTATTTAAAATATTTAGACATTTATGACTTTTAAGAACTAGATGTGAGGAGCGATTATTATTTGATGTAAAATTCGTTTAGGAATACTTAATGAAAACCGGCGTAAAATGACGCTTGCGTCGTGTTTCGCCGCGTGAGTGAGGGTACCGGAGGCCGAATTCCCCACCCCTTCCCCTTTAATTCCCCATCCATTCCCCCTCCATTCCCCTAAAAAGCCGGCAACGCATTTTGTAGCTCCTTTAGTGTTGCAAATGTCCATGGGCGACAAAATTCACTTTCCATCAAGTGAGCTGTCAGCTCGTTTGCCGTCCTATCCCATAAAAAAACCCTACCACGGCCCCAGGAGTCGGGTATCTATGAAGATTTACCCTGCGTCGATAAAAATAAGAAAAAAAATGCACCGTTGAGTCGATTTTGTAAACAGTGTTGGTTAGGCCGTTGTTGTTCTCACTGCTTCATGGTCATGTTATCCGTATCGGAACACGAACAATGTTAGGATTACTTTAATATTTGTGGCCCGAAATCGTATATGCCTACATTTTACATGCAAACTGTTAGATTTAAAAATGTATATTAATAAACAATGATAAACGAACTGATATTTCATATTTCGTAATTGAAGATTTATATATTTGTTTGCAAGGTGATCTACGGGACATGTTGAACTCAAAACAACAAGTTGGCTATTCGATTGAAATTAATGAATCATTACAATCACAAGTAAAATTACCTACTATTCAATTACCTACATTTACGGGTGCGTACGAGGATTGGCCCACTTTTCATGATTTGTTTTCTTCTTTGGTTGAGAATAATTTAACATTGAGCAAGGTCCAGAAGCTACATTATTTGAAAGCTAGTCTATCCGGTGAAGCAGAAGGCTTGTTGAAATATATAAATATAACGGAAAATAATTATGATCAAGCTTGGAACATATTAAAAAATCGTTACGGAAATAAGAAAACTATAATTAACTCCTTATTAAAAAAAATGTTTAACCAACGAAAATGTACTGCACAAACAGCGAACCAGATTAAGAGTTTATTAGATGTTACGACTGACTGTTTGAATAGTCTTCAAAATCTACATATATCAATTGATACTTGGGATCCTTTGATAATTTATTTAGTTGTGCAACGGTTAGACCTAGAAACACACAGAACATGGGAGGAATATACGTATAATCAAGATCCAAATATTTTACCTACCTGGAACGATTTAAAAAGGTTTCTAGAGTCAAAGTTCCGGACGTTAGAGTTGATTATGCCTGCCACATCTTCTGCGAGAGAGGTTAGAATTGTTCGAGAGAAGAATTATCATGCTACGTCCTTATTGCCACCATCAGCTAAGTGTTGTATTTTGTGTAAACAAGAACACGCATTATACAATTGTGAGGAGTTCCGGGATATGCAAACGGAAACCAGAAACGACTTTGCAAGAAACAAAAACTTATGCTATAATTGTTTAAATTCTGGGCATACCGTCTTCAAGTGTCGTCTTCGTACAACTTGTAGAATATGTAATCGTCGACATCATACTTTACTACATGAAGAAAAGAGTCTAAATCATGCCGACGTGGTTCAATCACATCACAGTCAGGTTGAAAATGAACACCGTAGTCATGTTAACAGTGAACGCGGAGAACACGAATCTGATACCTATGCAGATATTACAATACCCTCGCATTTAGTGACAAAGGCATCCACAGCATTACTCGCGACCGCACTGGTTCCTGTAAGAGATGAATATGGACATACTACAATATTGCGTGCCTTAATTGATCAGGGTTCACAGGCTAATTTTATTAGTGAACGCGCTTCACAATTGTTAAACTTGAAACGAGTACCCATTAAAGGAACAATTACCGGCGTTGGGTCAACGAATACATCAGTTAATTACAGGGTTAGTTTGGCGATTCTTTCAAGTTATGACAAAGATTATAAGTTTGTTGTCGACGCTTACGTCATCAATTCAAAAATTACTACTCATTTACCACCCCAGACGATTAATTCTTCTTATAACTGGCCACATTTAAAAGGACTTGAACTCGCAGATCCAAACTTCTATCAATCACGTCGAGTCGACATGCTGCTGGGTGTCGAAGTATACGCGAACATTCTAAAAAATGATATAATTAGAGGGCCTGCAGGTTCGCCTTGTGCCCAAAGCACCAGATTAGGATGGATTCTCTTTGGAACTATGGAGAATGAAAGGGAATCTCAAGATAAGCTAATAGTAATGCACCATAGTTTTAATATCGATAATATGCTACAAACATTATGGGAATTAGAACCAGATGCTCAGAAGAAACTAACTAGTGATGAAGAAAAATGCGAGAAAATATACAAAACAAATGTAAGAAGAAACGAAGACGGTAGGTACATCGTAAAACTACCATTTAAGACAGAGAACCCTAAATCATTAAAAGGAAATACAAGAGAGATCGCAACAAGAAGGTTAATACAGTTAGAAAAACGATTCAAAACAGATATCAAATTAAAACAGGAATATTCAAAGGTGATTGATGAATATTTAAAACTTAACCATATGGAGGAAGTACCGGAAACTGAAATATACAATCTCTCAGTTTATTTACCACACCATGCCGTTATAAAAGAGACAAGTGAAACCACAAGAGTTAGGGTAGTTTTCGATGCTTCTTCAACTGGAAATAACAATATATCTTTAAATAATGAATTATTGGTTGGACCACAGCTTCAGGATGATATGAGATCGCTGGTATTGAGGTGGAGATTAAATAAAATCGGGTTTGTGGCAGACATTGAGAAAATGTATCGCCAAATATTGGTTAGTAAGGAAGATTCAGATTATCAAAGACTCCTTTGGCGACAAAATGATACCGACAAAATCAAGGATTATCGTTTATTAAGAGTCACGTTCGGTACAGCATCCGCTCCATACTTGGCAGTGAAAACTCTACAACAATTAGCAGATGACGAAGGCTCAGACCACCCTATTGCTGCTGAAACAATCAAGCAAGATTTTTTCATGGATGATCTGATGTCGGGTCAAGATAATGTTGAAGAAGCGATACAAGTAGCTGAAAGTGTTTGTCATATTTTGAATAAGGGCGGATTCAAACTACAAAAATGGTCATCAAATAATAAGGATTTTATGGAGAAATTTTCAAATGAGGATAAAAATAGATTAATAAAAATACATATAGATAATAAAACAATAAGAACTTTAGGTTTATATTGGGATACAAGTGAAGATACATTTCAGTATAAACTAAATCTACCTCCTATATCTAAGGTCATCTCTAAAAGAACAATATTATCTGAAATACAAAAACTGTTTGATCCGCTCGGTTGGTTAGCCCCTTCAATGATAACTGCAAAGATAATTATTCAAAAATTGTGGCTCAAGGGAGTTGATTGGGATGATGATGTTGGTCCTGAAATCAGAAAAGAATGGTTAGATTTAAGAGAAGGTTATAAACACTTAAAAGATATAAAAATAAAAAGATGGTTAAATACTACTAAAGTTAATATAAAGGATGTATCAATACATGGTTACTGCGATTCATCTATAAATGCATATGCAGCAGTTGCGTACCTGAGAGTTCCCACTGAAGATGGACAGTATGAGGTCACACTACTGGCGGCAAAAACTCGTGTTGCACCAGTCAAACAAGTCTCACTACCACGGCTAGAACTTTGTGGAGCTGTCCTGCTAGCCAAAATGTTGAAACAAATAAGTACTGCGATGCGTATACCTGTTAGTCAAATATTTTCCTGGACCGATTCAACCATAGTTTTGTCGTGGCTACAAGGAGATCCTGCTAGATGGCAAACTTTCGTTCGAAATCGAGTAATTACTATACTGGATAATATTGGAAACAAATGGTTTCACGTGAATTCTGATGAAAATCCTGCTGATGTTGCCTCAAGGGGAATCATTTTATCTGAATTAAAAGAGCATACACTTTGGTGGAACGGTCCAACGTGGTTAAAAAATAAGGACATTAATTTCAGAAAGCCCCATGGTATCTTGACAAACCTGGAAATAAAAAAACAAATATTAGTAAACACAAACTTAATAGAACAGAGTAATTCCATTTTAAAGTTTGAAGAATATGAAACATTACCAGAATTATTAAGAACAATCGTTTATTGCAAAAGATTTTTAAATTTCAAAAAGAACAAAAATATACAAATTAATTTAGAAATAACGACAGAAGAATTACATAAAGCATTAGAAATATGTGTAAAAATTGTTCAAAGGGAGTTCAAAACTGAAATCAATAATTTAAAGGAAAGAAAGACTGTAGATAAAAGAAGTAATATAAAGTGTTTAAATCCTTACCTTGATAATAATGACATCCTAAGAGTTGGCGGTAGACTACGACAAGCAAATCTATCTGAAAATTTTAAACATCCAATGATATTAAGTCATAAAAATGGCTTGGTGCCTCTTATCATAGCGGAGGCTCATAAACAAACTTTGCATGGAGGGATACAATTAATGATGAATTACATAAGATCTCGTTTCTGGATTATAAGAGTAAAAAATTTGGTTACTGGATACTTACATAAATGTTTGGTTTGTGCAAGACTAAGAGCGAAGAATCGAATACAAATTATGGGCGACTTACCGGTAGAACGGGTAACGCCAGCCCGTCCATTTTTGAATTCAGGGGTAGACTTTACAGGCCCTTTCTTCATTTTGAATTCGAAGAGGAGAGGAGCGAAGGTGGATAAAGGATACATCTGTTTATTTATTTGTATGGCTACAAAAGCCATACATTTGGAACTAGTTGGAGATCTCAGTACCAATTCCTTTCTTGGTGCTTTAAGACGTTTTATTTCAAGAAGAGGTAAATGTAGCCACCTTTGGAGCGATCAAGGTACTAATTTCAAGGGAGCAAATAGAGAGTTATATGAATTATGGCATGAAGCTAAACTGGAGATTCCTGGATCTTTATATAACATATTAGTCGACGAAGGCATCCAATGGCATTTTATTCCTCCGTATAGTCCAAACTTCGGAGGTTTATGGGAGGCGGGAGTGAAGTCCGTGAAGTACCATCTTAAAAGAATTCTTAACACAAATTTGACTTTTGAAGAAATGTCTACAACATTATGTCAAATTGAAGCTTGTCTAAATTCACGACCGTTGTGTCCAATAGATAGCAAGGATGTAGAAAATATAAATGTTTTGACCCCTGGACATTTCCTCATCGGTGAAGCTCCTGTAACGATTCCCGAACCAAACCTACTTGACATAAAGGTTAATCGTCTTTCTAGGTGGCAATATACACAAAGACTCGCACAAGATTTTTGGAAGCGTTGGCATACAGAATATTTGTCAAGACTACAACAACGACCAAAGTGGTTAAATTTTAAAAAGGAGTTTCAAGTAGGTGATATTGTTTTAGTAAAGGAAGAGAATTTACCACCTGGTAAATGGGCATTGGCCCGAGTTATCAGTAAACATCCTGGCCAAGACAATGTTTGTAGAGTGTATAGTTTAAAATGTAATGGTAAAATAATTAAAAGGGCTATTACCAAATTGTGTGAACTGCCCATAGATTGTGATTTGTGAATGATAAAATTATATTAATATTAAATGTTATTACTGTCAACTTTAAAAAAATATACTTGTATAATTTCTATTCAATTGTTATATTAATCATAATACGTATTTATTTCTTTTACTTTACTGGTTAAAGTAATTGTAAATTGTATTCTAATTTTGTTGTAATGCTATTTAGTAGGTACATACATAGATTACTTAATTATCTGTTTAAACAGCAACAATTCAATAACGTATTGTTATGCCCATATAAATTATACGTCCTATTATACAAAATGAATGTATTTACATTAGCTATATAGTATTGTAATCTCTTTTGTAAAAAAAAATATTTTTTTTTAAGTGGGCGGCATGTTAGATTTAAAAATGTATATTAGTGCAATGTTTTATGTTGCTTGTTTACTCCGTAATAAACAGCCATCGAAGACA
>DVVJ01002123.1:0-10169 GCA_018234505.1 Junonia neildi neildi
ACTCACAGTCGACAGACAGTCTCCGTGTTTTGACTGATTAACAATTATCATAAAACTTTAAGCAAAAACTTCCCCCCCAAAAAACTACACCCATATATTGCAAGATAATCTCGAAATGGCTGGACCGATTTTGATATGTCATGTCTAAGAACCACCGCTAGAAAACCCTCTTTCAAATAAAAAAAAAACTGGATCTAAATCGGTTAACCTGTTATGGTGCCACAGACATACAGACAAACATAGCGGTCAAACTTAAACACCCCCTCTTTTTGGTTGGGGATTAATAAATTAAATTACAAATATATGTACTAGTGCTAATTTATCATTATTATTGTTTGACATATTGACTTTTTCTGCGCCGACATCTTCAGGATTTTATGACAACTTTGAATGTTGTGGTAAACAAAATAGTGTTTTAATTCTACAATATTATTGTAATTAATGTTATCTTTTAAAGTAAATGCAATAAACATAGTTTCAAGCAACAAACGTAGTTTTCGTTTTTACATTTTATATAAATAAGTAAAAGGTAATGAGATATAAACAATAAGTTTTTTATACTTAATAATAAAGCTGGGTCTCCATCAGTATATTAATGTGTCATCTTCGTCAGACACACCCCGATAAATAGTTAGAAACAAAGTATTTCTAACATCAAGTTGAAATATTGAATCCATAACAAAAGTACTATTTTATATCAGTCTTCAGCGTCATACGTAGAATATTTGCTACACCAGTCACGTTTTACTCACACATGGTCGGGCCGAACAGTATGAACACGGCCAGAAGAGTCAGGATCACTTTTGACCGCCTGTTTGAGGGTCGTTCACGGAACGCGACACTGACAGTATCTAGGACGTGCGTCACATCGAAAAACGATACTCCCTTGTTGGCTGTTCGTTCAATCTGAAATATGTAAATCGAATGAGACAGGGCGTTGTTTGTTTGGGCGGTGGGCCTCTTTTCGTCGTGAGATTGAACTGTGTTAAATAGGACGTGTAAATTCGTGGGATTTTGTTTTATTTTATTTTTTAATATCATCTATGCAGGCGACGTTTCTACGTGTTACTAATAGTCGCTCGTTGTATTATGTTATACTCGTAGTGATCAAACTACCGTCATACTTTTGTTCTGAGCACTGAATACGATGTTAATTTTTGTTGGAACTTTTCAGAATATTTATATCTGGCTGAGTAAAAATAATTATATTATAGGTTATAAAATAACAGGTTCATAATAAAAGCAGAGGCGTGGCAACCATGAACATCAACCAACGCAAACTACAAGTACCAAAATTAAACACAGATGAAACCACGAAGCAGATAATTAATAGATATAATAGATGAATTATGTCAACAGAATTAGCTAATGGCTCCGAAAATTACTCACTACCACGGTTTTAAGCGTCGCTCGAAAGCAGCAAAGCGCATTATTCTGTTAAATAAAACCGCGTAACTGCCAACATAACCGCTGATTGCATTTTACCAATTGTTATTATATTTGCCAATAGCCGTAGCATAATGTGATGTCGGAGATTTGCATTATTGATTTTTCTGATGTTGTTTTATATTGACCTGCTTCGGTTCCTCTGTGTACTTATTATTCATGAGTATATAAGAGGTATTGATGAGTTTGTTGGGGCGCATAAGTAGTGCAATTAGCTTTTAAATACATAAATAAAGGACAGTCAAACGTGGGTGAGACTTACAAACCTAGGATTCTGTAACTATTTCTGGCATCAGAAACACATTGCCTTCAATATAATTTTTATAGTAGTTTGTCGCGAAATCATTAAAATCAAATTCATCATGTCAAATTAATCATGTTAAAAATCATGGTGCTCTATAACTTTTAAAAATACTCTTTAAAATGACCGCTAAAAAGAAAACGGGAACAAATTTTTTCGGATGTTTTAAAAATATTTGATCAGTTTTATTTGGGCAGTTGAAATAATGAATGGACAGTTTTTTTTTATTTTATTTTTATTTTAAACAAAACTAGTCGGACTGCTGTAGAGTTTGAAAACATAAACTAAACTTGAGCTGTTTTTGCGTTTATTCCTGACATTTTTTGTTTGTAAAATTTATGTCTCCTTGTTTCAGTTAACTGTAGCAATAAAATATAATATATATTATTCGAAAAATTACTAGGGCATGTGTATATTTAGTAATCAAATACGTATGTAATTTATATTTGATTAAATTAAATAATGCTATTATTGTGCATATACAAATATCGGAATAATTTTCGAATTATTAGTATTATGTAATCTATTGTATTGCTGGAATCTGAGCAGTGGTGTAGCTAGCATGGGTGACGTCTTTTATTTTTGACGCAGGGTAAATCTTCATAGATACCCGACTCCTTGGGGGATGTCGGGTTATGTGAGATTGCAATCACTAAAACCCCCTGCGATAGCCGCCACAGCACGGAAAACGGACAGGCTACGGGATCGTTTTCGCAGGACGTCCGCGGCATGTCCCGATGGGTGATACCTGGGGCGGAAATTTGCGAGTGACATAGGATCTTGTTTTAAACTTTCAACTCTGAGTCGTACACCCACCCTAAGCTGTCGTTTGCCAGATTTTCCTTATGATTATTTTTTTAACTGTTTATAATTTTTTTTTTCATTACCTAAACGGGTGGTCCCCTGGGGCGGACCACGATGTCCAAAAGCTACGTAAATAACTGTAAGTATTTTCTTCCAAAAAATTCTTAACGTCACCGTGGTTAAGTATTTTTTAAAGAAAATCCTTAACTACTACATTTTCAAAGTTATTATTGGTTTTATAGAAGCCTGTAGAAGTTATCTAAGGTCATTGACATATTATTATCTCGAGTGCCATCACTGATTTCAATGTAAGTAAAAAAAAACACTTGTTAGAAAACGCTAAATAATTTATATTCGAGTACTTAAGGTTAATTGTGTTAGATAACTGAAAGAATGTTGACATTGTTGTATTTGATTTATATCAAACATATTATCTATGCTATTGATTGCTAGATATTTAATTTAAGTGTAGGGAATAAAGATGAAACAGTGGCCTATTTATAGAAAAAATATATTCGATATTATTGCTAATAATAGTATTAAATTACCATCATCTGTTTAAGTATGATAGATATTTTGGTATTCGTGCAAGCTGTCATAGTCTAGTCGGCAAGTTGAAAATGGTACAAAATAGCAATACTGCTCTTAAAGTTATGTGTGATAGCTCATCGGACCCGGAATGACGCCTAGAAAAATGAGCTAAAAAAGATAAAAAAAAAGATTCTGAAAGAGAAGACAATTTCCAATAAAAAGTCCTCACTCCTTGAACTCTATCTCCGTTATATATAATTTTAATTTAACGTTGAATGTAGGTTTTTTTTTTGTTGACGCAGGGTAAATTTTCATAGATACCCGACTATCCCTCGCTGGCACCGGCAGTCCGGGGTCATACCGGACTGCGGTCCTCCTCTCGGCCGTATGAAACGGATGCATGAGACCCCCATCTCACGCACACACTGCCGAGGGAGTGCCCAATTTATATTAATATAATTGGAGGCCGTGGAGACGATCCGCATGTCGTCTCCGCCGGGCGGGATCGGCCCTGTCCCGAGACCGCCCTGCAGTCTCCTTCTGGACCATGACGGTCTCACAGAAGTTGACTACGACCTCCCACGCCGATTCCCTGTGAGTATCGCTGACACTAATTCTCGCAGGGATGAAAGTAGGTCTGCGTGCGAATTAAATATTTAAATTATTGTATTAAAAAGTAAATTTCCGCGTGTTGTTGTTTACGCTGCGTCACAACACATTTTTGAACACAGGTTTGTAACCATAATAAATGTTAGAAAGCGATACGCTTTTGATGCGCTTTTGACGCGTCACGACACGCCACACCACATAAGCGTTACTTTAAGTTACAAATCGTAGCTTATGATTTTCCAATGTGAAGTTCCATCATGATTTTCATGCATGCTAATTTAAAGATAAAAGAACGATCAATACTAAAACTATGTAATCATTGGTTTTAGATACTGAATAATCTAATCGTATTAACGAATGACCTAAAATTGGTTTGAAGTCTGTTTGTTATACGGGGAAACAATTTGTTGTTATAAAAATATTCTATACGGATTATCATATTTTTAGTTAGCTATCGTATATTTTATTTTATTTGTAACCCGCCTATCTGTCTGTATGAAATTTTATGTAAATGTTCTTTTGTTGGCCTCTTCTCCTACTTAGGTTTAGAGCAGACATAATCCGCCATGCTGCTCTAATGTCGGTTGGCGGATAAAATATATACACGTGACAGTATAACTTCACGTACACGCAGGAGAATTAAAATACAGATTTAGAACTTGAAAACATAGCATTGCTAGCAGGCGGTGAACCCGCGATAATTTGTTGCGATCGGTATGTTTTAACCAATAGGCCATTGTAGCTTTAAACCCCTGTAAATTCACCCTAAATATAATAATAAATGTTTGACGGAACTTTTTGATTAAAAAAAACTAAATCGCGGCAATGCTTCGACAAGTGCATTACTAAACATTATATTTCTAACGTAATATGTAATTATAAAATTAAAACTAAATAATGACAATTTTATAACTTAGTAAATCTCATTGTTTTGTTCTTTGCCATATACTCATATGAATATATTAGCTGTAAACTGTTTATCTTCAGATTAATTATTTATCAATGGTGGGTTTAAGACTTTATTAAAACGTGACTATGTATTTCTAGTTGATAAATTTTATTATACCTATTGAATTTTTAATCAAAGGTACTAACGTATTTTCTACTGCTATGCTATACCTATATGTTATGTGAAATGTAATCAATTGAAAATTATTTGTAATTAGGTACCCTTTGGTATAAGTAACAAAATTGATTGAAATTTGTGTTGTAGTCGAATAAATAGTTTTTTTTAATAGAAAAACTTATTTAAATTATAAACTTATTTCAGTTCTGCTTATTTCAATTAGGCTAAATTAAAGTCTGCATACATTGAACCGGATCTTTTAACGTAGATTCCACTTGGTACTTATCGGTTCACCCCTAGAGCGTTAAAGTAACCTACATGGATGCCTGCGCTTTGTTACGCTAAGGCGGAGAGGCTGCTCATCCCGCACCGCCAGACTTTTCAGGGGTAGTAATAACTGACAAATGAATTTGTTTTTATATAGAAATTAATAAGTTACTTATACGTGCTTTTAAACTAAATACAAATCTAAGTGACGCCAGTTAGGTGCTATTTCCCATAAATATTTTCCCTCTTTTTTGCTCGATCTAACAGGAAGCTTAAGCGGCTTCCTTCCTTCAGCGGTTGTCGATGAAAATATTATATTTGTCGGAAATGACTTTAAATATTAAAAGAGAAAGTTTAATATAGTAAGATTAAAATTAAAAAATAATCATCAAAAAATGTATTTGGTTTCTTACTTTTAAATAAATCATTCATAATAAATTGTTAATGTGTTAATTGTTAATTCATAATTGTTAAAAAATGATTGATGATTTTATCAATAATAATTTAAAATTTATCTCATTTACCGTTATATATAATATAAGTATTGCGTAACACGCATATATTTAATCCATTTCATATTTGAGTTTGTCAGAATGAGAAATGTAAACACATTTCTTTGAAAAACAACAACATCGAGACACCTGTAGACCTATCATAATTATCATTTAGGGAAGTTAAACTTTTTATCAGCAAAATACTTTTAGAATCAAAGAGTAGTTTCGGATATTGAGCTCTTAAATTATTTATAGAGGCCATACAAACTTTCAACTTTGTTTTTTAATAAAGTACATTAATACGAGCATACAATTATAGCACATTTTAAGTTTGTTTGAATTGATCGTCTCTGGCGCTTATTTGATCGTAAAATAAATTATAGTCTTATACGATTATTGCCTATGATAAGTGCACAATGTGAATATAAATGTATTATTTGATAAGTTATTACAAATATTGTAACAAATAAACGTTAGGTATTCTGTGTAAAAGATTAGTTTTATTTACCCCGCTAAGACCCATTGTCTGGAACTTATAGGTAATAATAAATTAATGCATGTAACTACGTCAGAAAATTCATATAAAATAGATAACTCGTTAAGACGTAGGTACACTCTGATGTATATTTAGAATATTATCTGGGAATAATAAAATAAAGAGAGGGCAGTAGATTTTTCCGCTATAAAACCTAATAATACTAGAATTTGTTTTGAGGATTTTTTATTTTTTAATTTAATAGTGGATGAAGTGTGATGTAAATGTAGAGTCTCTCACTAATTAATCTTCAAATGAAGCAAATGTGTTACATTAGCAGTTGAAGAAAAACCTAAGTTTTTATAGTAACTGTATATGGCTTTTGCTTATCTTCTCTACGATTTTTGTTATATTAGAAAATTGTAAAAAATTATATTAAAATTGATCACTTTATGGTACTGAGTTAATATATTATTAATATTTATAAGTAGATAATATAAAGTTTATTGATACTTACAACAGGTAGTCCTTTATCTCTAAGCCAGTCATCGGGTTCCTTTAAACAGAAGCAACCGTAGAGAAGGACCACCGTAAAGAGACCTGTGGTCATGGAGAATATTCCATAGTATCCCATCTTCTGCAGCAAGATCCCGCTCATCCCGATTCCGACAGGTAGTCCCGCTGTCATGCAGAAGTTTACCAGGCCCACCCTGAAGGTCCTTGACTGTTCCGACGTGATGTCACTTATATAACTAAATACACCGAGGAACATCGTCACCCAACCACCAGTTACAGCAGGAAAGAACGTCTCTAAGAATACAGTCACTTGAACAGGAATTTCGTAGAAGTAATAGACATTAACCACATTGTTAATAGATGTCACTAATTCACCAAATATTGGAAGCAGTATGCAGATTTTTCTCTTCCCGGTTCGGTCGCTCCAAGCACCAAGGAACATGATCAGTATACACGGTAAACCAGTGCTGATTACGCTCTTCCAGATATCTATCGATGATATTAAAGTTTGTACTTCTTTCTCGTACGAGGAATAGTTGTTAGTTGTTCTCTTAATCAATGCTTCGCAGACAACGTCTCCGAACCCTAGATTTACACGGCAAGCTTTGTCCAAATTGAAATTTCCCATCGCAAACCGTGATATAACACTGGGTATAATGAGTCCAGCCAGCAGTGGTTCTACCGTTATGTTGTCCTTTATATGCCATAGTTTTTCCGAAAATCCTTTGTCCTTATATTTCTTGTGTTCTTTTTTATTTAAAGGTTTCTCTTCTTTTTTGTCTATTGTTTCTTGTTTTTCTGACATTTTTACGGATTTAAGTTTTCTCTATATACACATATATGTTTATATCTTTTCTCGTTTTTCCATTTTATATTGAATTTAAACGCGGATGGCACTCACGGCTGCAACGTTCAATTTAACAGAGTTAACGTCAATGTGACAGCTACAATAATTGCCTTTATTATTTACTTGTCCGATATATATGTTTGATATCAATTAAGCGAAGATAATGATAAACGTAGTAACTGATAATTGACTTTTGTTTTGTATTGGATGGATCAACGTGCGATTTATTATCTTTGTTGACTGTGGAATAACTTATTATTATATTTTTAATTTTCTATTAACCTTATAAATAATAAGTGTTTAACAATTTCTTATGACCAAAAGGTCAATTAGATATTACAGTAATGACAGATAAAATATCTAATTGTGTTTAGCAAAGCGTTTAAATATATAATGATATATATAATAAATTAATTGAGTACTTTGTTAATTGCTGCATTATTAAGACAATATGTTTGTTATGTTCAAGAGTATGACACTTAATATTGGATAATAACGATTGGAATCAGACCATTGTTTACATAGCAGGTTGTTTTGCTATCTTATATTTATTTAGAACTTTAATCAAAAATAACAAGATATGCGCTAACATAAACATAAACACTAAATTAATACAGATAAAAACAAAAGAAATTTAAACTACGATCTTTCTATTGAAAATATTTTATCTACTAATTCTATTCAAAGATGACTCTGTTGTTATGATTTTATAATTCATAGAACATATTTTGTTGATATTCTGTCAGTAAATATTGCATGTTTGATATTTAGATGGTCAATTATTGTGAAAATGTTACTTAATTATGTTAATGCTTAGTCATTAGTTGATTGATTCTTGCAATGCTTTTAAGCAAGACGAGTTAATTTATAAATATTTATAAACACTAACGACGTTGTCCAATGTAAACGATGCCATTGTTTTAAATGATTTGCTTTTTTTTTAGATTTCAATAATATTTTCTATTTGCTTTAGCTTTATTATATCAATACGTTTAATGCCATTGTTTTATTATTTTTAAACGCTGTTAGCGTCAATCTCCATATTATTTCCATAGAGTTTTATACTGAAAAGAATATCCGTATTTTGTTGTATTAACTATAGGTTATAATGTTTATGATTGCAGATGTTCTACATTTTTATCGAGATAATGATCAATAATAATCCGTTGCGACATGACAATGCTATACACGTTAATCACGGCGTCAGTTGTGTCGCCATAATAATTGTAGATCTACGATATTATTATATATGTCGCAGTCATCTGGTTAAATCAGCTACTTAATTGAATCACTAGCGCATGAATGTCGACATTTAATTGAGTGACTAAACGCTAACTCGTCAAGTTGCTCAATGTAACGTTTAACATCTTGACTAAACGTCTTTTAGCGTAGTCGTTGAATGGGTTATAGCTGAATTTATTAGCAGTAAAAATGCATTAATGTGAAGTAAAAAATCTAATATTTATCCGTTACATACATATTGTCCATTAAACAAGCAAAAAATTTGTATATCTTTAAAAAGCAAGTGAAAAACCATTTCCTGGCATTGGCGTACGGTGACAATACCTTCAATATTTGATATAGGATTTTGAGTATATAAATTTATTTTATTTATTTAATCTTATTTAACGTTATTTGCATTTATCTATTGTTTTATGACCTATGTGCCTGTATACAAACTAATTAATAATGTATGTATGTATGTATGTATGTACGTATGTATGCATGCGTGTATGTATGTATATATATGTATATGATAATCATTATTATACATTTAATTCTTACACGTAACACCACCCCTCACTGAAATAACGACTTCGTTTCTAAGACCGTAAGGTTGTTTGGTAGATATCGCTACCTAGCGATAAGACCGCCTTATTGTGCATCAAGCCATCTACCATCTATATTGTAAATGTTATCTGTACTGTTAAACTTTCGTGTAATTGTGGTGTGCAATAAAGTATATATTATTATTGAAATTATAAAATTTTTGACTTCACCACTTCCCTAAGCGGGGGTCAAAATAACCCCAAAATATTTTAATTGCACTGCTGCAAGATTTCCTGAAGTTCCTACATTTCTCTTTGCAATGTTGTTAAAATTTTAAATTACATTCAGTGAATATTGTATGCACAAAACAGAGTAATAGCTTACTAAATAGAAATGAAATTGTCACAAACTTTAACTGAGGTTCTGTGAAACCATATATTTTAACATGAATATGCGGACATTAATGTCCTCTCTGTTTGCGGGCAATTTTAATATAACAAAGAGCACGATGTGCTGACGTGGCATGTTAGTTTTTGTGTTTAAATATGTTTGAGGTATTATTGTTTAATGTAGTCAAGTTTTCGTTTAAAATTAATAACCTCATTTCATTTTGTAAAGACATTCATAGCTAACATCTAGCTAGATTTTTTTATAGTTAAACTCTTTTTGCTTAGGATATATCTAGACAGTTTGACTCTAAATCTATTTAGCTCGATTTTAAATATTTTATAGACATCCTTTACTAGAAAGTCTAGAAATTAATTAAGTAAACTTAAATGTAAATTTATATATCTGAAGTAAAATTAGTCATTATTGCAACTAATATTAGGCCACATGACGTATTTAGGTTAAATCCAAAATGGCGCGCAATATATTTTGTTCTAAGCTCCATGGTCAGTTACGCTGTTATTTTTTGCTGCCATTTCTAGTCACGCCGAATGTACAATGAGTTGACGAGGAACTAAATGCACATAGAATTTTACTCCATTTACGAGTAATAACGGAAAGTGGGACGGACTTACAACCGCTCTGTGTCAAGGTCG
>DVVJ01002124.1:0-10162 GCA_018234505.1 Junonia neildi neildi
GATTTAGATGAAATTTTATGTATACTTTTATGTATACGTAGCAGTAAGATTTTTCCCTGTATTCTAAAATGCTATAGCATTTTCAAATTATACAATTAAGCTTGTGTTACGCTCATTTTGACAGTGAGCTAAATCTAAACTAACATTTACATAAAAAATATGTGTAGTAAAATCACTACCAAAAAATACACCCCGCCTGCCGGGACAATACTATAATGTGCAAAAATATTAAAACTATTTTATTAAACTTTTTCATAAAAGTCGTAACATGGTCACCCTATTAAAAACTCGTGCTTTGTTGGCGAAATAACAAATTCATTGACGTCATAGCTTAAGCTGCCAGGCGGGGAGGTTTCGCTAGCTATCATAATATTAACCAAAGTCGATATCTGCAAAATTCATATTAAACTTTCACGTAATTTGCTAATGCTGCGGAAGTGCCACCGACGCGCCCGCGGTTACGGTTTGGTCACGAATTTGAAATTGCGGTATTGCCAGTACAATTGATAATATAATCAAAATTTCACTGCTAATTTCTAAATAAACGATAGTTAGAAATTCTCGACTTGCTGTTTTCAATAAATTCTAGTACCATTCTAGCTTGGTATTATAAAAATTTTAAATATAATAATAAGTAATAGTTTATATGTACGTATCAGACTACTGGGAAATTCTCTTTTCCTATACATATCAATTTACCACTCAGCTTTACATACAGATTACATGTACCATAATTCTCCTGGCACATGCACGTTTTCTAACAATATTTTAATTAGTTTTAAGAAAATACGTACATATTAAAAATACATGTTGAACCCTACAAATTGTCTTTACATCCATACAGTATAAAATACTAACAATTACCGCAGCGTCACCCACGTACATTTACCATACTAATCTATGACCCTTTTGATGAAATATTGTAACATCGGTTTTGATTAGATGTCGAAGGAGGAATTTTTCTGACAAATCTCTATGAGTAACGGTTCCAGGGATATCCTAATGAGACACTATATCATATTAAATCTTTTAGCACATTTTTCTTCCTAGCGTTTTTATCCTGGACTTTTAGCGTGGTTGCTTTATTCTAGCCTCAAAACATGTATGGCTACTGACTTGCGGGCTGGGTTACGGAGATTAGACGGTAATCATCAAAATGTAACCTGTCAATACTTAGGCTAGAATAAAGCAAGCCCTGGTAAAATGCTAGAAAGAAGACATATTTTTGGACATAAGGATATATAAAATATCTCCTTTTTCTCAGGCTGTGCAGTGACGTAACATCAAAGAGGAATCACACGCTGAAGCCGCGGGTCGTCCTACCGGAGAATTATGTCAAAGGTACGAATTATGTAGGTGGTAAGACGTTGGTATTTTTTGTGTTATTCTACAGGTGGGGAAATAATTATCAGATCAAAAATTCGCGATACATCGGGATTCGAACCCGTATCTTTTGAAATCTAGTAACGACTTGATCATTTTTACCTAATATGAAACGATCATTACCAGGTGTATGTGATAGGTATACCAACTGGGACTGATGGCTAACGTTCTCTCCGGAGCACAGTAGAGAGACAGATGTTTATATAATATGAAAAATAAAAAATTCGCCGGAATAGGAATTGAACTCACAACCAGTGACGTTAAAAGCACATTCAGTACCTGTACACTCAAGTGGTCGTCGTGGTACAAAAATAGCAACATATTTAACAATTTCTTTCAAAATAAATACAACAAACGGAAAAGTGAAAGAGATTTAAAGCGACAGATTCAGTTATATTGCTCTCTTGAAACATAAAAATTAAGTATTATACTTTTGTATTTTGTCCTCTATTTATAGAAAGCATTTGCTTTGATCTTCAATATTAAATGAAACGTTTCAGAGATAAATAGTATGAAGACTTTTGTAGAAAAGTTTTCTGTTTTCTGAAGTAACTTGAATTTACTGCTGGATATGTTTAAGTATAGTATAGTAAAATTTCTAAAAGTACTGCTGGAACAAGGTCTCTTCTCCTATTAAGGTTAATTTGTTTATTAATATTTTAATATAATATGAATTGATCAAAATTTTCATCGTAATGCGATGCAATTACATCAAAATAAAACTAGGTTTCTATCAAAATTGAATCGGTTAATTAGTTAAAATTATTCTCAGTATACAAACAAGAAAGTTTTGCCTTATTCTAATATTAGAGTCGATACCATAAAATTAAACACTAAATAAGTTATTTCACTTAACTTCTATCCTAGATAAGTTACGGCGGAACGGTTTTAACTTGCAAAGCAGTAACTTAAAGCTGTTTACATCCCCAATAAATACTCAAGTACTTTGTAAAATACTTTAAAGCACAACTTAGTCGTTTACTTGATTTCAATGAAATACAAAGTAAAACTCTTAAAACTTGATTAAAATATATTATAATCAAACTTTATATCAGTACGATATATACGACCTATCCGTTTGCAAGGACAAAATAATAAAGTTTAAAAAACTGTAAGGTAAGGGCACCTAGTTATAGGTATTCGAAAAAATGGAATAATCAATAAATTCGTTAAAAAAATTATTCCAAAAAGTTATAAAAATAAGTTAATGAAATACAGTAACAATTTTTTTTTCAAACACTTCCAAATTAGTTGCCAATTTTCGAAACACCTAGAGTATTCTGAATGTTTGTCCTTGTGGGTCTCTCCACCGTGCCTTACCTATCGATTCCGATTATCATAATTACCCGATAACGATCATCACTCATAGAAGATAAACCTAATTATGCTAGTTGTATTAGTCAACTTACCCTGGGGTTGCTGAGCTCAGACGGAAAAGCTTTATGTATAAACAGACGGAAATAGCTAGGCTAGAGCAAAACTACTGACTTTGGTAAAACTATAGCAGGTAACACTATAGTTGGTACCTATTACTGATTTAGTACTTATTTTAATGAAATATTTTTTCGATTCGTAATATTTAATCGTTAACAGAAAAATGAAAAATATTTTTCAGAAATGCGACCACCATCGCGGAAAGGTCAGCCTGTCGTCGTTGAATTCAGTATTTACGTGGTGGATGTGAACTCCATTAACGTCGAAGATATGGACTTCAGGTATTCGAAAATTTGATAAAGATGATCAATTTCTTCTTTTGATATTGCATACTAAGTTCCACCCATTACTTTTCTCGCATCGTTTGTTTAAAAAAAGTGTATAGCCTCATCAAATTATTTTCAGTACCTCACGTATCTCCGTTCTCATAAATTTTGTCACTGTATATTTTTGGTTTTTTTTTTAATCAAAATGATTTCGCTGACTACAATCGTAATATACAAGTTTTTGGAACTACATATATTATTGCCAACGATAATGTATATCGTTGGCAATAATACATGGAGTTCCAGGGATATCAATATTATTCAAAGTAATATAACTTGTAGAGTGGATATGTTCATAAGACAAACTTGGCGAGAAAGTAGGCTGCAGCTACCAGAAGACATCTTTGAAGAAGGTGACGACCACGTGACGTTGCCGCCAGAATTCTTCGACAATCTCTGGCACCCTGACCCCTACTTCCTCAATTCTAAAGTAACAGGTACTTATCTTTCTGTATTAATCATATTTTAATAAATAATATTTTCATTCCAGATAAGTTAATTGAAAATCTAAATTTAAATTAGACGACTGGTTTTTGACCCTATTCTCCATTGAAATCAATTCCAGCCGATTCCATCAATCTCTTTTGTGTCTTTTCTTACGTGAAATTGCTGAAATAATTTGTGCTCTCTTAACCAGTAAAAGCCTTAATAGCTTTTGCTAAAAACTAAATTGAATTCCTAGGAATAATTGTATTGAAATACTGGAAAATTATTAAGATGTTAATTGGCTTGCTTTAAGATTTCTATTTTCCATTTAATAGAAATAACTTCGTCAGATTCTATGAAATTTTATCATTATACCGGTTATACCTTGTTTGGTTTAAGATTGAATTTGTCTTCAAAACTTAAGACAGGTCTTCAAATTATTTAATTCTAGTTTCCGCCTGCAGTTCCGAATACAAGATTTGTTGTCTGAATCTGAAATAAATCGTGAAATACCGTTCACAAGTTTCTTGTTTTTAGAAACGTGTAGCCTGTAATGAGATCAATTTTTCAAGTAGATTTTTATTACAATCGATTTAGCAAATTACATACATATCTATAAACTTGGATATAAAAGTTATAAATTGAAATACAGAATGTAATAAATTGACGGTCTTTCCGACAATCGGGTCATTTTATCCAATTGGAAAAAAATGCTAAAAAAAAGTTAGGTATATTTTTCTCTTTATTTATTTCATTGAAATTCTATGTTCCAATTTGTTCAACTAAGCTGAGATGTCAGTCCTGGATGTTTTCCGTAAGGGCAATAATTCCAGCGGAATTTTCATTTTAGGAGGAGCTTGCCACTTTTGCCATCAATCAGCTGGTACGATATTCGCTCCATATTCTTGTATGATATTTCACATCATTGACGGAGCACTTAAATTGATATTATCACTTTCACTAGCTTAAATTTTTATAAAATTTTATAATCAATTACCACCATGACTGTTTAGATTAATTATTTTGTCAACTTTATCAAGTTACGCACATTTATGATGTCCAAATATCATTGGCATATAATAAGAATCAGATTATGCTATATTCATTAATAAATTTTAGTCTACATGTTTGAATACACTCAGCTTGGATGAACAACTTTTTTCACCGTTTCAAATAAAAAATAAAACTTAAATAGAATTTTTCACACGAGCACTGATTTAGTTTTAAAAGTGCGACATCGTAAATTAACTTTATTTATCTACTTTAAATCAAACTTCACTTCGCAGTTCCTAAGTAAAAACAAGAATTATTGGATTCAGGTAAAAAAAGTCATGTAATGAAGTATATATGATAAAATCATACATTTTATTAACCTATACCGTTTCTTATAACCCATACTTATATTTTACGTTTTCAGAAATAGCAGAATTGACGCACAAATTTTCGTCAGTAACATTATACAGAAATCAGACGGTGCGGTACGCGGCGAGGATGCACGCAATCATCGCCTGCCAAATGGAATTTCAACTCTATCCCATGGACATACAGTCCTGTCCAATATACATCGAAAGCTGTTAGTAGTTCTTTATTTGGCTAATTAAGTAAAGTATGCCGAGTCGCCGAGTCCGCATAATAGTTTTAAGTCACGTGTTTTCAAAAGATACGATTCGTTTGTTTTAACCTTATCGTCAGAAGTACTAACTTTAATTATTCACAAAGAAAATTTAGGATATCGCTTTAAAAATTCATGAAAAATTTTAAATGTTTGACAAGTTAATAGTCTGAAGCTACAACCAATTATAAACTTGTATTTTTAGGCGACATCAAAAAGGAGGGAATTCTCAATTTGTTTGGTATGTATATTTTGTATGTATCGATTACTCAAAAATGGCTGGACCGAATTTTACAATTCTTTTTTTGTTTGAAAGGGTTATAGTCTTCATGTTGTTCAATAGACAGTAAATTAGGATCCGATACTGGGATCTTGGAGAAAGAAAGAGAACTCCTCAAAAATTGTAAGCGTACCTATTCCAAATATGTTTTTTTTTAAGTAGGTTGGTTATTAGCTCACTAAAAGTAGCATTTGATTAATTGGAATTCATAATGATGACGACAAATGGTCATATTTTTTTCTTTTTTTAGTTAGTTTACTTTAATTTGTTATCAGACTAATAATTAGTAACTTAAAGTTGTGAAATAATACATTTTTAATAAAAACTATACTGATTTAAAAGTAAACCAAAAATACAATACATTTTTTCTACAACATTTTGAAGTCGTTTCTAATTTCTGAAATCGATTTGACACCGACTTAAAATATTTTGTCTGCATTATGCAGTTACTAAAATAACTAGCAACCTTAAAGTTTTTGTTAAGAAGTATTATTACTCCCTATATATTTGAATTGACAATTCAAGTAAGTTTATTCTATGTACATTATCGTGTTAGTATAAAAGCAATGCCTTAAGAATACCCCAAAAATGAGGTGTACACAATGTAATATTTACTGGTGATAAAAGTAATATTAATGAAATAGTTCATTAGGTCTTATAATATTTTGTTTTCACAGTTTCCTATAGTAACCAAAAAGTGAGATTCAAATGGAGCGACGCCGGTGTCACCATTAATCCTGAGCTAAAATTATTGCAATACCACATCGGTGAACCTTTGCGGCTCGAAGAGACGAACGGATACATGATTGATAAAGACGGTTAGTATAAAACGACCACACTTCTCCACTTTTATCTCATATATTTTAAAAGTCCTGATTTTGAGAAATGTACCAATTAAGCACAAGAAGAGAAGGCTAGAAAACGACAAGGAATGTGTAACAACTTCTTCGGCCATTTTCTTCGTATTAGTCACAGAATAGATAAAGTATACTACATCGACTCTATGATTAAGTTGACTGTTAAATTCCAGGCAATATCACAATCTTTCAGACAGTTATAATGACGCTATTATACCCGTATTTCTAATAAACTAACATTCTCTTAAAGTGTGACTATTATAAAAATCCCGAAATCGTTTTCAATATTGTATCATACTTTGTTGTATGATAATTATATGAAAAATAACTTAATTAATCATTGAAATAAAACTACTTTAAACGGTTTAAATCGCGTAATTAATTATTTTTATCGTCCCGACGTTTCGAGCACTTTACAGTTTTTCGATAGTATTTATATTTTCTTCAAAATCTTTTATTCTCTAATCAACTTTCTTCAATGACAGCGCTCACCACTCCATTCGTAATGTGTGATGAAGGCTTTAGTGAGAAAATACCACTACCAAGTAGAGTAAAAAAATTTTTGTAATAACTGAAATGCAAACTACTAACTAGTATGTGTCATTAAGTCGTAAATATGATACAGAATCTAAGTAACTACAAAAGAATAACTGACTACGCAAACTCGCACGATAACTCGCACCATGTAACCTTCTTATCAGATGATCTTAAACTTACACTTCAGAAAGGATCAAAGAAAATCAAATAAAATAGTAAAACGTATTCTTTATTGTACACCAAGGACACATACAAAAATATCAAATAATAACAAAATTACATGTACAACTGACGGCCTTATCACTATAGACTGATCTCCACCAGGCAACCAATGTTCCGTAGGATAGCATGACGAGTGACATAAAGCTTGCAAATATTAATAATAATCCAATTAATACATTCATATTTGATATATTCCAGTTGCCTCTTGATTACTTTTCACATCAATGCACTTGGATATATAGTACATAACATCAAAGGCAATGTGTTAATATTGGGATATTAGCTTTGATATAATTATAGCAGTGATCTTAGGACTCCTCTGAATACTCATTAAAATAGGAAAAACAAAATACAAAATATAAGTTTTACGTGTTGCCTATTTGTTTTACATTCTAAAACAATTATTAAACAAAGACATTCTACTTCTCGCACAGCATTTGAAAACTTGAATGACTGTATTTTTTAAATATTCTTACATCTTTCTTCATCAACGAGGGTTCTACCTTTTGTTTGAGAAAAGGTATATCTGTACTATTTAAATCGAGTATATTATATATTCTTATAGACCAGATGCGAACTTTATATTATATTTTTTAATCCTTTACATTTAGACAAAGGATACAAAATACATAATTAGTATTAAAATAATTAACAACACAATCTTTAAATAACAAACAAAATAATAGTTCAATACACGATCGATGCATCCGAAGACAGAATAAATCCCATTGCCGCTCTTTTTATTTTTTCATAAATGTTAAGTACATGTTGAATCCTATTGAAACCTCGATTCTCTAAGAATATGTATATTATATATACATAAATCGTCCATACACATAACTTTACGACAATGTCAAAAGGAAAAGGCAAATACACTAATAAGTTTTATTAACATTACTTTTTCTCAGGCGCTGTAGAACTGCTCAAATAAAAACATAAACACAATTTGCACTAACTTACTTGTCGTGGGTCCTCTGATAAAGTGAAACTTTAGAGAATAGATTTAACTTCTGAGACGGACAGTAAATTCGATTTCACTGATTGTTGTAGATGTTTGGGCCGAAATAGGTACCTACTATTTCGCCCCAAATAATCGGTCTGCTGAAAACTCATAATGACTCTCACTACTCACTTTATGGTTTTGTAAAAAAAAAATTTATTACTAGACTCTTGCTGCAATTATCTATAATTAATTTTATTTGTTACTGTCCACGCTTTCGTCTACGTCAAAAAATTTTTAAGGGTTTTCATTATTTCCAGCGAAACCCTTATTCCATTTCATAAATCAAAATGGCCTGTTATTTCATAAAGATATTATTTTGTTATTACAATTAGACACTTCAATTTTATTTATATGTATATATTTATGGATTGGTACAACTACACACGTGTAAAACATTAAAATCCTAATTTAAACTCTTTCGCATTTTATTTTCACTGTAAAATGTCGATATAAATCCAGATAAGCACTTTAATTTACCAAAATTAGAACAATGATTTGAAATTAAGACCTAACAAAACAGACTAACAAACTTAATTTCATAATTGTAATTGTTACTAGCAGGGATAACGGACCCACGAATATACCCCAAAAGTTTTAGACGTTCCATGATTTATTAGCTAGGTTTATCATGATCGTTTTCCATCTAACCAATATACTTCGCGATAATAATTTTCGACACCGAAAACTTAAAGAGATTTTTTGATGGCCACAATTTTATGTCGTGATAGTCTGTCCAGGAAACCAAAGATTAAGAAAAAATATCTGTAGTAGTGGTAATAACAGTCTGTAAACCTCTAATAACTAATTGTTAAGGAAAAGGGTTATGAGCTTAAACCGCCAAATAGTTCCACTGCGGGTTGGATATGATGTGTTAGAATGTCTCTCGACACATGCAGGTTTCCTCACGATTTTTCCTTCATCACCGAGCATGAATTTAAACTGAATTGATGTAACTGTGACATTTTCAGGGAACTACTCCAGATTAGTAGTGTACTTCCGATTCGAGCGTCAGATCGGTCACCATCTTATCCAGACCTTCGCGCCATCCTCCCTCGTGGTCATGCTGTCCTGGTTCAGCTTCTGGTTGGACCTGGATGCTATTCCTGGTCGAGTCACGTTGCTGGTCACTTGCATGTTGACGCTGGTGACAATGTTCACTGGGCTCAGAGCGGATATTCCACCAGTTGCTTATGTTAAGGTAAAATTTGAGAATATTTGTAGATCTTCTAGTACCATTAAATTTTTTATATTAAATTATGTAATGTTCAGATCCAAATGGTAAAATTTTATTAACCAACAACAGAGTAGTAGGTACCTTAATATAACGTAGAATACTTACAGCTGTGGTTATAACAATGAAATAAATTTAACGTAATAGACTCAGTTTTTACTCTGTTATACTCTGTTGGTCAGCGATGTCCCTTGGGTGATGTTTTACAGCCTACTATCTCTTGGCCTGTGTTCTACAAGCGTGGTTGTCAATCGCTGTAGATACAAAAAATCTGGAGAAATGCTTATTTTTTCAGCAGTTAAAAATATTTTTTTTTTTCAAAATTTCGTGGCAATCGTTTCAGTTCTTATGAAAAACAAAGAAACAGATTCAATATCACATTTATATTATAAATGTGATAACTGAGGGCCATCCTCCATCCTCCCTCGTGGTTTAAACCAATAAACTCCACACAATATTGGCATACAAAAAATGAGAACAATTCAATATTAATTTTATAAAATAATTAATAACTTCACTGGAATTTTGCGGTGAAAATTTTCAGGCGCTCGACCTCTGGATGGCCGGTTGTATGATGTTTGTGTTCGCCGCCCTCGGGGAGTTCGTAGTTGTTAAAGTGTTGGATAAACAGTACCAGATGAACAAGTCGAAGGCCCAGGAATCCATGCCAAGGATAATACCAGTGGTACGTTTTTCGATTTTTGTTTATAATTTGGTACATTATGTTTTCGAAACGATAAAAAATTGAAGGTGTTTATCAATTCGGTATTAAGTGAATATTTTTAGGGTTCCGTAGTCAAAACGGAACCCTTATAGTTTCGCCATGTCCGTCTGTCTGTCTGTCTGTCTGT
>DVVJ01002125.1:0-10157 GCA_018234505.1 Junonia neildi neildi
CATTCGCCAACGTGTGCGAACTAGTTCGCGAATGCCCGCGAATGCCATTAGCGAACTGGTTCGCGAACTAGTTCGCTTATGTGTGGAGGAGCCAATACTCGATGACTTCGTATATCATATTTTTTTGTGATATTTGAACAACCACTCTACTGGTTATACAATAAATACATATACAAACTCGGCCGCATAACTGTTCATACGTCGCGCGTCGTCGTAAAAGATTCTCTCGCCACAAGAATCGTCTATCGCACTGCGTAGGTACAAAGGTAGGATGCTGAATTCGAGACTCGTTCACCGACGACGACGACGACGACGACGACGACGACGACGACGACGACGATCTGATTTAGCTTCGTGAAAAATGAAATAAAGTGAAATTGAAAAAGTTTTTCTGAGTGAAAATAATGTACGTGAATGGCGCGTAATAAATTAGTTTTCCCGCCAATTCGGTTCTTCTCGCATAGATGACAACTAGTGTGGATATTAGTGTAGGATATAGATTATATATTATGTATAGGTAGATATAGAGATAGGATTTTGTCTTTGGTAAAAGTAAAAGAGGTCTATGATTAGATAGGTTCCCTATATCAGTAGATATCACTATCAGTATCAGTTCATAGGTTCTATACAGTTCTTCAGTTCATGTTTATAATAGATATATCTATTATGATTATTACGCCATTTACGAAGGATAGATTATTATCGTTCGTTCCCTCAATGGCAATATTTTTGAATACATACCTACTACATACCTTTGTTCTCATCGATATACCATAAATAAGAAAAACATTCGTATGTAAAATACATTTTATTTTCCAGTAATTTCACGATTTTACAATCGGTTTTGTTCGCCAAAAACGCTCTCGCTTGTAGCTTGAAACTTGCTAAACTAAAATATTAGGTTAGGTAAATGCGGTAGGGCACAAAACGATGAATTACTTTGTCGCATAATTTTCAATTTTAGGTACAAGGTATCGAGAGTCACTTCGAAAACAAAACACTAGATCTAATTTTAAGATCAATTATGAATTTGAAAACATTCAATATGAGCAGCGGGTTCGCGGCACCGAACTAACTCAACACTAAACAACTTTCACTATCACCATCACAGTTTCCCGTGTTCAACCAATATAAACAACAACAACAACCCATAACTTTGATCTACCTCAATTCCATCTAAATTCAATATCTACTGACTGATTCCCGCGTTATCGTAACCATTAACTATAATCAGACGGCGTCTCGAAGTCGACTCGACTCCGCTCGACTCGAGTTTACACTCTGCCCTGATTGGTCAATTCAAATTGAATTTTAAATATGATCTTTGGCAAAGGCACAACCTCAAAAATCCTAAGGAAAATATCTAATAGATAGATAGATAGATATCTAGATAAAATAAATTATCTAACATTAGATAAATTTAACAAATGTCTTAGTTAATATCAACAAAAGAACTCTATGTATTCTGTTTCTTCCTCCTATATAGGTAAATATATAAAAAAAGATTTACGAGATGTCTCTGGAAAATTTAACAGGAATAGATGAAAGTCAGCATAATTGAGATACTGCACGTCATGTGACGTACACGAATCCATCAAATATTAGATAAAAACAGGACCTCAACTTAAAATTCTGTCTATCGGAACCGAGAAACTAAGAGAAAGAATGTATTCATGTATGTAAAAGAGAAAGAATGTATTCAGAAAAAATAATCCACTGTAATACTAAAATATAAAATTATAATATAAATATTTAACATCTTGACTAAACGTCATTAAGCGTAGTCGTTGTATGGGTTGTAGCTGATTTTATCAGTCACGTACATTTTTTTAATAAAAACTCGCTCTAGAACGTCTCCGGGGCTGCGGGATGAGCAGCCTCACCGCCTTAGCGTAACAAAGCACAGGCATCCATGCGTCCGTCTTTCCGGGCATTAGTCCGTCTAGTAGTCGTCGCCATTCGATTAAAATTTAAATATTTTTGGTAAGTTTTCTTAGGAATATATTCATTATTCAAGCAGGCAGTTTTAAATTTTTTTTTTAGAAGTAAGTGATCAGTAAAAAAAATATATTGATGGGCAGTAAAAACAAACTCAAATGGGTGATAAAAAAAAAGATGTTGCGGTAAAAATAATTATCGGGCAGTTTCAAGTGTAGAGCTATTAAATCGGATTGGGTGAATTATTTCTTAATAAACAATCTATTCATAACGCCTCCGAATTCATAAAAACACTAGGGGTGTGACAGACAAGTAACAGGTGGAGTCGGGGTTAACTGAAATATCAAATGCTTAATTTTTATGTATGTATGGATTCATCTCCCGTCACAAAAATAATTCATAATGAACTTTATATTAAATTACTGACGAAGAACGTTATTTACTGCACATGTTAACAACTCGATTCATTAAAAATTTAAGCCTTCATAATTATGTCATCTAATTGTATAAATATTTTTTTGACAATCGACGACAGAGTTACTACAACTGACTAATGCGCTAACAGGTTCGATCTCCGCTCATGACAAGCTGTATTGGTCAAATTATATTTGTCGTGTATTATTAAATGAATGAAATTATTCATTGATTATTTTGTGTTATTCCACACGTGGGCATATTAAACTTTAACATGAAATCAAAAATTCGACTCAGCGCGATTCGAACCCGCACCTTCCGCCAAACCGTGTTAATGCTCTGGCCGTTAAGCTATAGGTCACTTCGTAGGCCATATTCTTGACCTGATGAATTTTATAGACAGTACAGTCGAACGCCCATAAAAATAAAAAAAATTACATCTTTTGTAGGGACACAATAATTGTAGTAGTGTGTGTAGTGTATCATTTATGTAACAAACACTACGTGACAAAATGTGCCTATATAAGCGTATGCAATACGAAATGTGTAGAGTATTCAGAGAGTATTCAGAGAGCATTCAGTTGGTATTCAGTTAGTATTAATTAGTGCTAAGAAGTCTTAATGTGAACACGCCAAGTAAAAACCTAAGCAACAACGACTATTATTTTGTTTCCCGCTTGACCTCCACTACATAAATAATAAATTAGGGACTAAGAATAATGGAAAAACCCCTAAAGTGGTGACCCCGACGTGATTCATTTTTGTCGACGTTTTCATCGACGTGGTATACCAATAACTTCGACGTGATCGTAATCGATAACCGACGTGATAAAAAATGAGTCCACTAACAACGCCAACTCACACCGCGGTCCCGCACGTCAAGATGGAGGATTACGGAATGGCAGCGATATCCTTAAGTTCTCGCATTCCTGAGTTTTGGCCAGATCAACCTCGCGTATGGTATGTTCGCGCTGAATCGATTCTTTTGCCACAGAAACTGAACGATGAAGCCAAATTCAACGTCATCGTCTCGAAGCTCGGAAGGGAACCTATTCAGCAGGTAACAGATTTACTTTTGAATCCGCCGGATACTAACATGTACGACGCTTTAAAGCAAAGATTGTTAGCCATATATGAAGAATCAGGAAATAGACAGATTCAAAAGTTGATAAGTGAGATGGATCTTGGTGACCAACGGCCCTCTCAGCTGCTGCGACGAATGCGAGATTTGGCACGCGCAAAGATACCGGACGACACATTACGCATCCTATGGCAGAGCCATCTGCCTCAGGCTGTTCGCGCAGTACTAGCAGTTACGGAAGCCAGAGACCTCGAGCATCTCGCAACCATCGCTGATAAGATCATTGAGACGACGCGAACGCCACAGGTTGAGGAGGTAGCCTCCACCGCAGATGTAGCCACTCTTAGTAGTGGTAACCCGATTTTAGCAGAGATAGCCAAATTGACGGCTAAGATCGACCTGTTAGAGAAGAGGTGCAGGAGCAGACCACCGCAGCGTTCCGGTAGTCGTCACCGTCATCGTTCGAGTTCACGTAGTATGAGTAGAACGAGGCGTTCACCATCAAACCCAGACTGGTTATGTTTTTACCACTTCAAGTTTAAAGAAAGAGCCAATAAGTGCATTAAGCCCTGTGCTTATGAAAACGGACAGTCAAACTAGTGCCTGTGCAGGTTGCGGCGGAATCCTGTACAGTATCACCGAGTAACCGCCTATGTGTAACAGACAGGAATAGTGGTTTACAATTTTTAATAGATACAGGCGCCAATGTGTCAGTAATACCAGTGAGTAAAACATGTTTTTCTAATACTAAGTGTTCCGAATATAAACTTTTTGCTGCGAACGGTACGGAAATAAAGACATATGGTGTAAAGACATTAATATTAGATTTACGTTTACGTAGAGTATTTCGTTGGAATTTCATTATCGCTAGTGTAAAACAGCCTATACTGGGCGCAGATTTTCTCAGCCACTATAGACTGTTAGTAGATTTAAATAGACGTAAGCTAATAGATCAAGTTACAAGTTTAAATGTAGTAGCACCTATTTGTACTTATAGCGATAGCGATTTATGTATTAAGACTGTAGATAATAAGGATCCTTGGCATATACTGTTATCGAATTACACGGAGTTGACTAGGCCCGTAACGTATAAAGAGACATGTAAACATTCGGTGTTACATTACATAGAAACCTCCGGACCACCTGTGTATGCCAAAGCTAGGCCTTTACCCCCCGACAGGTATCGTAAAGTCAAGGAAGAGTTCAGAATAATGTGCGAATTAGGCATTTGTAGGCCTTCAAAAAGCGCGTGGGCAAGTCCGCTGCACGTTGTTTCCAAAAAAGATGGACAAATTCGTCCTTGCGGCGATTATAGGCGCTTAAATTCAATAACTAAACCGGATCGCTATCCAATTCCGCGTTTGCAGGACTTTACGTATTTGTTGGCGGGAAAAAAGATTTTTAGTCGTATAGATTTAGTAAGAGCTTATCATTTCATTCAAATCGCTCCAGAGGATATAGAAAAAACCGCAATTATAACGCCCTTCGGGTTGTTCGAATTTCCGCGAATGACTTTTGGATTGCGTAATGCCGCGCAGTCATTTCAGAGATTTATGGATACAGTAGTATTAAAAGATTTAAATTTTTTGTTTAACTATATAGATGACGTCATAATAGCCAGCGATAGCGTCGAACAACACAGAGAGCATCTAATTGCAGTCTTCAAGCGATTTAGTGAGTACGGTATTTCTATAAACGTTTCAAAATGTTTGTTTGGGAAGGTTAAATTAGACTTTTTAGGTTTTGAGGTATCATCGGAAGGCATTCGACCCCTGGAGGATAAGGTGCAAGCTATTAAGAATTTCCCGAGACCGAAGACCGTGGAGGAGCTGCGCCGATTTTTAGGTATGTTGAATTTTTATAGGTCCCACTTGCCTAGAGCTGTTGATTTTCAATCTGAGTTAAACATTTTTTTGCATAATAAGAAAAAGAATGATAAGTCTATCATTAATTGGTCGGATAAGGCTAAGGTAGCATTTGAAAAGTGTAAGGAGAGCTTACAAAGCGCTGTTACACTTTCGCATCCTTTTCCGGATACTCCATTAGCTCTCATGACAGACGCCTCAAATACTAGTGTAGGCGCTGTGTTACAACAAAAAGTAAACAATAAATGGTATCCCTTAGGCTTAGGCTATTTTTCTAGAAAGTTAACGGAAACCCAAAAGAAATATTCCGCTTACGATAGGGAATTGCTCGCAATTTACATGGCCGTTAAACATTTTTGTAATTTGATTGAAGGTCGAATATTAACAATATTTACGGATCACAAACCTTTAGTTTTTGCTTTTTCTAAAATTAAAAATGACAAAGAAAGTCCGCGCAGAATTCGACATTTATCATACATCAGTGAATATACCACTGACATTAGGCATATTAGTGGAAACGAAAACATAGTAGCGGATACACTTTCGCGCATAGAAACGATTAGCTGCCCCACGGTGATAGATTACGCGTTGTTAGCAAAAGAGCAACGGAATGACGAGTACCTACGTGACGCCATGAAGGTGTCCAATAACAACTTGCACTTTAAACAATTTCACAATCCGCAATATGATACACCTATTTATTGCGAAATTTCGACTAGTAAAATTAGACCGTATATACCTGAAAGTTTTCGTAAAATAGTTTTTGATTCTGTACATAATTTAAGTCATCCAGGTATTCGAACAACAAAACGTTTAATTAAACAAAGATTTTTTTGGCCAAATATGGATAGGGATATAGCCAGATTAGCCAGATCTTGTGTACAATGCCAGAAAGTTAAAGTCAGTAGGCATACAATCTCAGGATCTGAAAAATTTTCAAAGGTAGATCGTTTTCAGCATGTACATATCGATATAGTAGGTCCCTTACCTACGACGGCCGACGGATACCGATATTGTGTTACTATGATAGATAGGGCTAGCGGATGGCCAGAAGCCTTCCCAGTTAGGGAAATTTCAGCTGAAACAGTAGCTAAATTAGTTTATGAAGGCTGGATATCTCGTTTTGGTTGTCCTTCTATGCTTTCTAGCGACCAGGGCAGACAATTCGAGAGCAATCTGTTTGGGGAGTTAATGAAATATCTCGGTATTCGTAAAATAAGAACCACCCCGTATCATCCACAAAGTAATGGCATGATTGAACGATGGCATAGAGCATTAAAAGTTGCTCTGATGGCACGTTTGAATGACAACAGTTCGTGGGTCATTGAACTGCCTACAGTATTACTAGGATTACGAACTGCGACTAGAAGTGACACCGGCGTGAGTGCAGCCGAATTAACATACGGTAGAACACTACGTTTGCCAGGTGAGTTCCTAGAATGTAATGCTAATAATAGTTATAGGTCAAATTCTTTAAATGATCTTAAGAAAATAATTAATAACTTAAAGCCTCGACCATCGAGTCATACTAATTCAAGCTCAATTTTCGTTCATCCCGATTTAAAAACATGTGAGTATGTATTTTTGCGGAAGGATGTTCTTCGTAAAACCCTTCAACCACCCTATGATGGCCCATTCCGCGTCATAAGGAGGAGAGGTAAAGTATTTACTATTTTAATAGATGATCGTGAATATTGTGTATCTATACTTATAGATCGTTTAAAGCCCGCATACATAATAGACAAAAATTACTATGGACAAGTTGACAAATCTATAGAGAGTGTTAATAAGGCTCGTATAGAGACTGACAACTCGGCAAGCGATGCCACTTCCAATAATGTTTTACTTCCGAAAATATCGCGGAGTGGTAGAATTATCAGGCCAACTGTGCGTTTTACAGTCGCACAATAACTATGCTGTTTTCGTATACGTATATTATTTTTTAAGCATGTGTCAATAAGATTTAATTTTGTTTTTTTCAATAAATTATATATTATTTATATAATTTTAGTGCATTTTTGCTGAATTTTAAACTTATTGAAGAAATGTTAGGATATAAGCTTGTTATTTTTAGGTAATAGTACTAGTACGTGTTTATCAGTAAGATTTATTACACATTTTTTTTTGTAATTTCTTCTAATTTGTAACATGGGTTGGGGACAAAGCAAGCAGGCAACCAACAACAATGTTATTGCGCAGACAGTTAACAACAATGAGCATGTGGAAGATAAATTAAATAACTTTTCGTGGATTTTGGCCGGGTTAGTCGTGATTTTAGGACTAGCTCTTGTGTATGTAATTAAACTACGCTGCGTTCACCGAATAAAAAATTGGATACAGCAGCAAGCGTCCGATGTGAGTCCCCGGAGCGCTAACGGATTGAGCGTATCCCAGCAGCAACAGCACGTTGCGACAGCTGCCTACGCATAAAAGTTATCATGTTATGTTATTTGTATCTCCCTTTGTAAAATTTATTGTTTCTAATTTTTTTTAATGTAATGTTATGTTTTATTATGTGAATGTAATATTTTTTTTTAAGGAAGGGTGATGGTGTAGGGACACAATAATTGTAGTAGTGTGTGTAGTGTATCATTTATGTAACAAACACTGCTTGACAAAATGTGCCTATATAAGCGTATGCAATACGAAATGTGTAGAGTATTCAGAGAGCATTCAGTTAGTATTCAGTTAGTATTAATTAGTGCTAAGAAGTCTTAATGTGAACACGCCAAGTAAAAACCTAAGCAACAATGACTATTATTTTGTTTCCCGCTTGACCTCCACTTCATAAATAATAAATTAGGGACTAAGAATAATGGAAAAGCCCCTAAATTCATCGTATATTAGTAATCACATATTTAGATATTTTAAATTGATTTATTCGAAAACAATCTGATTAAAAACACTCACTTTCTTACTTTTTCTTTCTTACCTATTATGAAAGTTAGTTTGTTTGTATGTTCCGTTTAACGCTATATCGATTGATATGAAATTTTGCAGATATAAAGTTAGAAGCCTAGATTAAACAATGGGACAATATTTATTCCGGAAAACTGACACATTCCCGAGGGAACAGCGATAAACGAGAAAACAGCTGCGAGCAAAAAATAGCAGTACACATAGCAGATGCTACCTACACTAGATTTAATATATTATGTAACATACCACTCAAAATCTACAATAACTCCATTATTCCATTATTATCGGAGAGACAGAGCAAAAAAAAATTATAATATTTTAGAGAAGAAAATGTGTACGTTCAAAGTAATAAATAGATATAAACTTTAACGTAAGCAGTATTTAGCCTATTTTAAAAGTACAGTATCTAAGATGGTCATAGATTCCTATATAGAATATATTTTATTCATGTGTTAATAAACGTAGGTGTCTACCGTTTTTAATTTAAATAAGTAGGAAATAAATAAAATTAAAATAACAGAAAAGAAAACAAGCTCATGTAAAAGACTAATATCAAAATTAAATTTATTAATTTTAAACTTAAATAAAATTGTAATTTATTACAATAATAGGGTTCTATATTAGAACATACACAATTGTGATCGTAGTTGGTCGAGTTTCGACAATGCCTCATTACCTGTCATTGCATAAATATTTTTTTTTGATTTTTTAATCCATCAACTTGACCACTAAGAGTACTATAAAAAAACACGCTGGAAACATTGAATTCCGTTTATTAACATTACTAATTTACGAGGAATAAGTGATATCACTTATAATTAACCTTATAACTGAATTGTAAAGAAAAATTCAGATAAAGATAAATTGGGCCCTATTTTATTTTGAGTAGTATATAATATACAAACTGTTTTCTAGAATATGCACTATGCATGAATGCATGTTTACTAATTTTAAGCACGTGTGTAGTATTTAACAAGCTTACATGTATTTCGGCAGAATGCTAGGCATCCGGTTTACATATAGGTATAGAGTGGCTGGAAACCATTTCCCGCAGTTCATGGCTAAGGAAATTCTCCGCATTCTAGTGATGTCATTGACCTTTAGCACTGGCAACCATTACCGATTGACTTTTAACATATTAAATGCTATGACGTAATTAAAGATGCACGTAGCTACCAAATACAGTACAGTAATTAATTATTAAGCGTTTATTTGAAAACCAACTAATCGTTTATGGCCTATTCAGATGTGAAACTTTTGTTTTAGGGACATATGTTCTATTTGCCAAATGATTTACGAGTATATGCCCAAATGATTTCCAAAAACCGTTTTATTTTATAAGCCTTTCCACCATACCATCAACTCAGCTGTGAATTGTGGACGTCAAAAAATAAAAAGGTATTGTATGTGTTTTTGTGACGCAAAATAAAATCATGCAACGCTTTTTTATTCGCAGCCGTAAATGTTTTACATATGTTGATGGAAAAAAGTCCTGTATCGTATGTATGGATGATTTTGATACAGACTTTTTTAAAATCAACATAAAGTTAAATATATAAAATTAGTTCGCATATTATAACATAAATTATAAAGCTATAAAAACAAACACTTCTATTTTTAACATCATATTAATACTCTCAAAAACAATAAATCCTCGTTAAGAGAGAGAATGTTTAGCCTAACATAGCTTTAATAGCCCTTAGCAAAGAAAAGATGGCAGTATAAGAGCAAAACAAAAGGGCCTCTCTAGTGCAGGCCCTCAGGCAGATTATAGGGGTTGGATGACACGACTACGATTAATTTGTAGTTACGTACACACTTGGTTAATGTGAAGTTTGAGTGAATCAGGCGTTACTTTGCGGAATTCCATGATTACAAATCAAATATTTATTTTGCTATAATCCGCGAAAACAGTATAAATCTGTCTGGTATGATGTACA
>DVVJ01002126.1:0-10156 GCA_018234505.1 Junonia neildi neildi
TTGAAAAATTGAAGATACTAAAATATAGAAACATTTAAGATACTACAAAGTAAGGTTTCTTGCTATAATGTGTTTTTGAAAAGTTTGAGATATCAATTAATAGATTAAGGCTGTAAAGGCAGAGATCAAATAATACTTACATTAGTTTTCTTTGGATTTCTTCGAGTTTGTATAACAAACCACATTCGTTGTGTAGGTTATATGAGATGAGATTCCAAGATTTGTAGTGGATCACTTGTAGACGTACTTGTACATTGAGGCACAATAATACAATATACCATTTATCTACCATATAACAAAAAAAATATATATATATATATATATATATTAAATCTTGATAATAAAGATGTGAGAGAGAATTTCAAGCAACATACTTTGTCACTATTTCCAAGTGAGATTTCCAAATAGAATAATATTTGTGCAGAGATACTGTCATTCAAGTCACTGAGCAGTGTATTCAGTGAAGTGTGTCTGAATAATATCAGTTTTTATATCTATATTCTGGTATGTGTATTTACTTAAGCTATTATCTACTATAATATCCTCTCAAGAATGTTTCATGTACATGCTAACTGATTATTTTGCAGAAATATGATACCAATATCAGTGGATGTGATAAAATTGCTAGACTTTTATCAACTACTTCTTCGTCTTTGCATGTTATTTAATGCCTTTTCAAATTCCTAACTCGATCTCCTTTATTTTGTCACCGTAATGCCGTACCGTATGATGAATACCGTTTAATGATTTAACATTTGTACACAATTAACAATATATTAGCCCAAGTATTATATTGTAACTGCGTTAATGGGGACTATTATAAAGAATATTTTTTTGCAATTTTTCTAGGATTATTTAATGTGTTATTATTTATGAATGAACATTAAACATAATACTTTAATTATTTCCAATACATATTAGCACCAAATTTGTCATATTCATGTTACGAGGTAAAAGTAATATTACATTTATTGTTATACTATTTTTATCTACAATTAATACAACAAAGAGAGTTTTGTTTGCTTTTTTTTGTAAGTATAAATTTATATTTAAACTGTTTTAATACGTGTGTTGCTACATCACATATCTCCTATTATATGTTTGTGTATTACATTGATTTGTTTTGTTTTTTGGCTTATCTGAAATCATGATGTGGTTGATATTTCTTAAAATTAAAATTTTTACTTAATGGGTGATCAGTGCTTGTGCTGCATTTTGGATGCTGCATAATATGAGACAGATTTATTTATTATTTGTGAAATAATTTTGTGATTAATTGTGGAATATCAGAAAGTAATGCCTGATTCATTGAAATGTTCTTACTTTTATTTTGTTATACCCTTCTGCATAAAATAGTTTGGAGGAGATATAGCCATATAGTGATAAAATCGCTTAATTTTTATATCTTTAATTTAAATTCTTTTTTTACATGATTTTTTCCTTTGTGTACAATAAAAGAGTGTAAAATAATAATAAGAAGATATTTCAATATAGGCATATCCTTTCTTATTTCCTTGATAGGCCATTTGTTTATCATTAGCTATATAATTTTAATATAGCAACACTTTCATAAAAGATTATAACTATTTTCTAAGTATTACTACGCTGAAAATAGTTAAGCAGTGTAAATTTTAACTAGTATAATTGTACATCGTATTAGGTATGTAGTTTGAAATAGCGTTGTTTGATGTATTTCCCACGGTTCGATTGTTATTCCGCTGCCGAAGAGAGCGTGCGTGCGTGGCCGGCGAGGTGGCCGATATCGTTCGCGAGACGCTGTTACGTTTTCGGAGGTCAAACAGTACCGTAACGAGTTTATTAAATGCATAGCAGTTGACCATGTTCGTAGCTTTCAATGCTAAAACGCTGGATTCCTGTTCGAGCTGTCTTCGACCGTGGCGCATACGACTGCAGTTACTTTTGTGTACTTGTAATTAACGTTTTTTACAATTTAAATGTCGAATCCCTATTATGTATTCAGAGTTTTATCTAGAAACGTCTCCAAAACATGTAAAAATAAACTAAAATAGTATCATAATCGTAAAATATATTAAATTATCGCAGGTTGTAAGCATTAAGGTATGCGACTTTGTTACACAATTTGTTGTATTTAATTATATTGAACAAGTTTGTTTTATTCTATTTTATTGAGGAATGTAGACTGTTTTAAATTTAAAAATGGTGAACTAGTTAACTATGTAACGAGTGTAGGTATTTTGTTATCTATGTGGACCCTAGTTTCCATGTCGGGACCCTATTCGCACCCGCTCGATAACAACTGTAGTTATGGTGTCGTAACTATTCTTACGTCTTATTTGAACAATGTCTTATTTCATAAGTCATCATCATACATTTGTAGGTTCTTGCGATAAACGCCTTTATCACTTAAAAGCCAAGTATATTTTTTTAATGCAATTCTGCATATTAAAACATTCTATTTATGTAATGTTAGCGGTATGGATTGTTAAGAAATGAGGTTTGCACAAATGTAGGCGGTGATATGTGATTGTCTTGAAGTACATATAAGATTCATAATACCTACATAATCCGTGTTGGTTCGTGCTTGTATTTTATTGTGTGAATGTTCCTTTTTCCCTGCTATTTTGCTCATCTGTTGATGAATTACAAAACGGTTAATAAATATTTAGATATTTCTCGATAGTAACAATTGAGTAACGTCGATTGTTATTATAAATAATCGATTTTGTCAAACGTTTCAACGGGCAATCAACGGCAAGTCTAACCGTGAAGTTAATTTCTAAAAAGCCTAATAGAATCGAACACTCTAGTCAGTCATCGTGTCGATTTGAGTAAATCGCAGTTGGCAGTCGTGCGCGCAGGGTCGTTGACCCGGAATTATCAACAATCAAACAACAGCCCTCCAATTTTATGGAAAAATGCTGCATTATTACTAGCATACTACTTTTACCTTAAAATTTTAAGTACATTAACTTTACAGACACGATACTTTAAAGTTAAGACCACAAGCACTTTTATTTAGTGTTGCTTCTAACGGATTTTCAGCAATGTAAGGACGTTTTAAAATGTTGGATTATTTCCAAAGCGATGTTAGTAGTTTAGTAACATTGTAATGTTTGTCGCATACAGTAAACACCTGCCCGAGCCAGACATACTTTTATTTGACTTTTCTGGACCGAAATTCCAAGCTTCTTTGATATTTGGTCATGTTTAAAAAAGACAAAGCCTGAAGTTTAAAATGAATAGTTTGACAAAGAAGTTACAGAGAAAAACTATTATTCATAACAACTTAATGCCTACTATTTAAAACAATGTTATGTTATTTACTTTTCACTCGTCACGTAAACAGTTATTTCTGTGTAACGATAATTATGTTCTATTGAATTAAACAAACTAGATGGTCTAATTAAATATTAGCAATTCCCATTATGGTAATGATTTGATTAAATGTATTCTTATAATTATACAATAATATGTTCAGCGTTACAATAATTATAATAAATCATGTATCTTTATTAGTAACTATTAAAATTCAAGTCTTTACCTTTACCTGTTATTATATTTGAGTTTTTATTTTGCCCATGGTTGTAACGAAAAAGGGCCCTATTTATAGTAGTCGACTACAATAAAATCGACCTTTGACCTCGCTGCTTCGTGATTCATGTGAACTATTGGGCCGGTGGGTGAAAGGTGGGGTATCGTACTGTTCGCTTGCGTGGTCTCGGTAACAAGCCGCAAAAAACGTTGAATGGTTAGCAGTGATTTTAAATTTATAACATGGAATATATTTGCTCAAAGATTCAATTAAAAATCGTAGATATATTTAATTTGGTACACTATATGACTTCCTCTTGCGTAAATCAGAAACGGAAGTGCACAACTAGATGTTGCAACAGATCTGTACATATGAGTAAAAATCAACATTACTAAAAATCTAATTATTTTTAAGTTATGCAAAAAAACGTGTATGTTGGTGCGTTGCTGAAACAAATAAAATCATTTCTGGAGTAGCCATAATAAATATTTCCGTAAAACCCGTAATTTTTGAAATTGGTTTGTATTTCGAAGTAAAAATGCAGTGACATTAAACTGATGCATTTCTTTGTTTCTAATATTGCAGGGATTTTTATACCATGAAAGTTCAATGACACTATCGTTATAAGAAACGAAACGTTTCTAGGTAAAAATAAAAATGTAATTCATAATGAAACACGGTTGCATAACAGCGTTTATTACCCTATCGTCCCCACCGGTCGCCCTACTTACCGATCATTTAACAAGTCGCCACTTTATTATGAAGTATTGCAGGATAAAAATATACCGCTTAACTTTAGGGTTAGCAATTGCCTTTTATTATATTCGGTACAGCAATGAAGTTGATCCTTTATATAGGTACTTTGTTAATTTTTTCGAGCTAGTGTTTTCTTTTTTGTTTTAATGTAGCAGTACTTGGTAAAATTAATATTGCATGTTAATTTGCACAAAGTTGTAATCACCCAATTCTAATTTTATTTAATATGACTCGAAAAAAAAAGTATTACCTATGGAAAATTACGGGTCTGTAAAATTTTAGTGCACACAAAGATTAGTAAGCATTTTGGTAACTGGTAGTAAGTGTGTAATATTGATTGTGATGTACCTACATTTAAAAGTGTGAGTAACGGACCGACCAACTTATCAATATTTACGATTTATGTCACTGATAGTACAGCTTCCCCAATGTCTATCAAACCTACTTAGAATGGCTGTTATCACTCATTTGTTTATTTAAAATAATAGGTAGTAATTAGTTATTAAATGAAAAACAAAATCTTAATACTTTATAGATACTTAAATAACAGAAACGCGTTAATAACTTTATATAATTAAAAGTTACAATATACGTATACATTTATATAATAAGTTTTAGTTTTAATAAAACAAAAAAATCTGTATTTCCAAATGAGAAAAGATTTTTTAACAATAGGTGGCGCCGGTAGATGCAGATTTCTGAGCAGTAGCAACTAAAAGAAATTAATTGGTATGCGAAATACAGTTGAACGAAGAACAATGCTCATTTCAATTTGACAAAGATGAGATAATCAGCATTCGAGACGTGTTGTATAACATTCTGACGTCACATGCAGAACAATAAGAAATTGGCGCGGCCAAGTTGAAAAAGTTGCGCGATGCAAGTGATTGGCCAAGATACGATAGTAATTCCGCGACGTAAGTTCGATAGAGGTTATTAGTTGAAAGTCTGAATGCGAATAATAAAAGCAATGGTACCGTTGCTTTAATCGCAATAATAAAACGAAACCTAATTGACTCAATTGAAATAATTGTGTACGTTTGACGTGAATATTTCTTTCGATAGGCCACGGTTGGTTTCAAAATTAATGGCACGATTTGCACACGAATGGTTCGAGTTATTAGTAAAAAGTTAATCAATTACTGACATGTTTTAAACTTTAATTGCATTATTCTACAGGCTGTGTTTTATATCATATCATAAATGTATACATAATGTACATATACATATATTGTTCTTCTAGAAGATAGTGCAAATTCATGATATAACTTGTTAACTAGTTCCTAATGATAAGATGCATCATCTATCATGTTGTGATTACGTTTTTTGTAACGACCTATGTTTTTCAATCACGTGCGGAACAGGTTCTAATAAATACGACTCGAGTTTTTGCTTGTTTATTTTTTAATCGTTTCTTTAACATATCTATTAAATTTTTTTTTGACTTTTAACGGTACGGCATTTAGGTAAAAGAGAATTTAATATATGTGTGTACGTCCAACATGTTCGCTGTATAATAACCGATTGTAATCTTAAACACAACTGATAGCTAAGCGCACTTACTCGAAGTGTGCCAGTTTAAATGGATTAAGTACACAGTAACTGTTAGCAGTACTTGGTAATAATTAAAGCCGATCAATGCATCGCATTAATTGAATTTACGTGTACATCTGCCCTTGGCCTTAGTGCTTAGTGTTCACTTCTAGCGTGTTGCTGTTTTATATACAATTCTTTGTTTGACTATGAATTGAAAACTTCACTTTTGTTCAGAAAAAGCAATCTTTTTGTTGGTTTCGTTTCTAATTATCTTCTATTATTCAGAATTTTTCACACGTAAAAAGGTCGACTCAAATGATATCGTTATAAGCGATATGAACGTTTTATAAGGGGATTTGAGATCTCGTTTAGTAAATATCAGCTTTAAATTGCTTTCTGAATCTCGTTTTGTAAGTAGGTTACTAAGGTTAAAGGTTGGAGACGATGCTAAGTATTTCGTCACGATCGTGGGTGTGCATTACCTTTGCTTAGGTATACACCAAACGACTGTAATTCATGCTAATTGTGTGTCGCTGTGACCTTGGATCTAGGTTTCTTGTGCTCGCTGTGTACTGTCTTCAAGGCATTGGTTATGTAAAATGCAGTTCATTAGTATTGCAACTGCTGCATTACTACTTATACATAATTGCAACCTCAACTAAGATAAGTGTGCTGTGAAGAGAACCTACTCATCGTAGCTCACATCACCAAGATAAGGCGAAGAAGGCGATTGACTAACAACCAATTTTAAAAACATATTTAATTTATAGTAGCTGTATTTTATAACATAGTATTAAATTAAAATATAATAAAGATATCATTATTTAATCGTAGACTTCCCGTCCAATATAAATCATCATTACTGAATCCATAAAAACAACATTATTAAAGTAAGCAGTCAAGTTTTTACATGTAAAAAGTAAAACATTTCTGTACGGTTAATTATAGAGGAGATAGTAAAAACTAAATTACACAGTTCGAAATTATCATTGCCGCTTTGTATAACCGCATTAACACTAGTGTATCATTAATTCGGATTGCGTTTCTTTTATCGGGTGTCCGATGTTGCGTGACGGTCCGAGTTAGCGACCACTTTCCAAAATTACGCTCGTTCTGTCGTTCTACCGTTGTTGTCCACATGTTGGCGCTGTGAGGATTAATGCGAGCCATAAGCGACTGTTTGGAAACCGTTTTAAAATATCTATTGGTACAGCTGACCTTGACTAGAGTAAATTGCCTTTTTGATCTGAAATCGAATGCAGCATGTAGTCTATTCTGTCACTAACAAAATAGAAAACATTAAACTGTTTCTATTTCATCCGAAAAAAGTAATAAGCCTAATCACAAAACGACAATGTGTGATAGCAATTGATTGACCCCACAATCTTTGTCTTTTTTTTTAATCCAGCTATAATGTGTAAACATTATCGTAAGAACCTATAGAGTATTGGATAGAGTATTTTGAAATCAGCAATTGTAATTATATAGAAACAATTTTCTCGAACGTGTTCCACACTTCGTAGATATCTTATGGAGATGTCATGTCTGCATGTTAACTGCTGTATATCACGCAATTTGCATTTCTGATAGTCTTGTCATACACTGAGTTTATCGTGGTAGCCGGCTAACCTTATCGACTTATAAACTCGTATCATTTATTTAGATAACAATGCAAATCGTGTGACGAAAACAGTTTAAACTACTGTTAGTTTTTTACAAGTTATTTTTTCGAGTGGAATAAACAAATAGGTAAAACCTTCCAGATGAATGAATGCAAATAAACGATTAAAGTAACAATTTCATCGTAATTTATAATTAATTTAAAATAAAAATTAAAAATTTAAGTGAAATACGAAAAGTTTTGTTACGCATGTATTACATATGTGTGTACATCGCAAGAGAATTGACATACTTTCGTGTATGTTAAATTCCTATACGGCATTAAGCCAACTTGGATAAAGTAGTCGCGACGACACTGCGGAGAAGGAAATGCTGTCTATTTCATTGGAATGTTACACAGAAGTAAAAATATGCATTCGGGTCGCGTTCTTGTTTATTTTCGAACGGACTTCTACGTGGTTTACTTTTATTAAAAACGCCTTACGTAACAATCACAGAATTAAAAAGGGTAGTAATTAAATTCTCATTTTCGTGAGTAACGATTCGTATGGCACTATTATTTTCTAGGTTATTATATTTTGAGAAAACGTTCCAGTGGCGACTCGGTGCGTTAGTTGTGTAATATCGCTAGATTAAGAACGAGAACAGTAAAATGACAACTATTTTCTAACACCTCCGTAATTAGATACGGTGTGAATGTGAGTTCCAGGTAAGCCGCATGTACTCTCGTATTCTCAAGTGCCTGCAAACTATGAAACAACGTTATTTGCAATATTATTTATATTCATTTTCAAAGTACGTGTGTCGAAGTTTTCTGTAGATTAATATTTATCAATAGAACCTTATACGTTTTTGGTCATAGTAATTTAATTATCGGAAGGCGACCTTTATATGTATACGACTATCATCAAATATTTATACAGTTTATTTATCTACCGAACTATCAGTAAACGAACTGACGTGGTCAATAAAAAGATACCGATAACCAAACCAGTCAATATTACGAAATAGACAGCTTGACGTTTGCTCTCCTTCCTCTTGAAGTTATATTTTTATGTTTTTACACGATTCCCACAGAGAGTAACGAAATAGTTTTCAAAGTGTATGTTTTCGTACTTACGTCAATTTCCTTGGCATGCTCTGTAGCCTACAGGTCGAATATGAGATGTCGTTAGATTCTTTTAATTGTAGTGGTGACATATTTAAATGCGTATAATATTTTTTTGCGTTGAGGTTTTTAATTTCTCTACATCTCAAAAGTTCCAGCTAAACTGTATTTACTTGAAAGCATGAAAATACATTTCGAAGTAGGTCTAAAATTATTCCGCAGTGGAGCAGCGGGTGGATAAAGCTCCATAACCTTCTCCCTAATTGGAGAAGAGGCCTATGCCCAGCAGTGGGATATGTACAGGTTGTGTTACGTTTTTTTTATGTTACTAAAATTATTATTGTAGGTTTAAATATAATTAAAACAATCTGAGCTTGATTCACTTAAAACGTGAAATAGTTTTTAATGCATGTTCTGCGTATGCAAAGTAAATAAATCTCGACTATTTGCATACCAGACAGATTTGTTACGCGAAATGCGCGAGAATTTTATGTTATGCTTCAATGAATACTTTGCACTAGCACACTCGTCGTGTTGTAAAGCGCTTTTATTTTGATATAGCTTTGGAAATCAAATCGCGGAATGGAGAGAGATCCTTTACTTTTAATGCTTTTAATGGACCGAATCTAATTAAACCTCTCATAGTTTTTATTGATAGAAATATTTTTTTCAAAGTATCGTTATTTTTTTTTTGAGTCTGGAAGTTTCTGGAAATATTATGTTTGTATCTATCGTTTAAGAATAAATCAATTATATTTTGCCGATAGTAAATTATTCAATGTATCTACTGTATGACATGAGAAATGTTGTTGCACAAAAAATAGTTTTCCCATTATAATAAGAATGTAGATACTCTATGTACATTTCAGTACTATAAATCAAATTATTTCCAGAGGCCGGTGAAATAGCATTCCCACATGTGCTGTCTGTCGTAGGTATATTCCAGAAGAATACTGAAATATATTTCCAAGTTAAATCATAAAATGTTTCAATATTACGGAATTTTGTTGCGTAATTAATACTGAGCATAAATCAATTATGTTTAGATTTCGTAAGTTATTAGCTTCCGCTAGCTGCTTCTCATGCGTGTATTTCGGATGTTACATGTAAACCTCTCTCGTGGAATATTATAATTTATAGATAAAACCGCTTATAAATTCTCTTCGAAGATTAGAAGTTACCTAATAATACATGTGTATACATGATTTCAAATGTATCTAAAATAACTATAAAACCTTTCAATGCAGTTGTTATTCCCATAAGAGTTTTCTACCGTTGTAGTTTTATTTTAAAACACATCAACGTCGTATCGTGTTATGCCATCGATTTTCTCATTCTGGTTTCAGGTGGAAATAGCTCTTTTCGAACCATTGCAGCTGCGCTCGCTGCACAAGTCTGTTTAGATCAAATAAATCGAGTGCTCTTAAATAAGACGCCGCTGGACTGTAAACATTTTATTGGTTTTCTTCTCGCCTTCGCGGCACGTCTGTTACCGATAATTGGATTTATAAGTTTTGCTCTTACATCATAAATACTAAATTATATTTATAAACTAGCTGACCCGGCAAACGTTGTTTTGCCATAAAAAAAAAATTGTCAAAAAAATGAAAAAAAAAATAGAT
>DVVJ01002127.1:0-10156 GCA_018234505.1 Junonia neildi neildi
TGACATAGCCCTTCTGATTGGTAAATCAGTAATTAAATTGTAACTCACATTATAATCCAATTTCATTGGTTATAATGCGAAACTTTTTATTGGAGGCAAATTCTTGTAAATATTGTTTATTGGCTACCTAATTATAATTGTAATTTTTGTATATATACCAGTGTAATTTTCAAATAAAATCATTCCACCTGAAGCATCAACAAGTCTATTATTATACGCAAGAAACCTCTGAAATAGTTAGGGAAGTAAGAATCCCCTACACTATGCTGCACTGCAGTAAAATGGATGAACCAGTTTGGATGAAAGTGAAATGGTGATAGCATATACTTTGAATTAGGACATAGGCTACTTTTAATCCCAAAAAGTTTAAAGTTTCTGCGGAAATTACATACAACATACCTGCTTCGCTGCACTAGTTTACTCATAAATCTTTTATTTTTTTATTATAAATATTTGTAATTAAAAATTTACCATCAAAATTATGTGAATTCATTTTAATTACTATAATTCTTTTTAGGCTACATTGCCTCCACCACCAACAGGAAAGAAATATTTAACATTCTCACATATATTTGGAGCAAACACATCTTCTTTAGAGACACTTTTGCTAGAGAGAAAGATCAAAGGCCCTTGCTGGTTAGAGATTAAGCAAGTTGAAAATGTTCAGGCCAAAGTGTCGTGGTGCAAGCTTGAGGCTACTTGCGAAAAAATGGAACATGTTAATGTGATTAGAAATGACAATGATTTAGAACCACCGCCGATTATTATTGCTACTGTAAGTTGCTTTAATTATTGATATAATCTAATTAAACTAAAAATATTTATTTACCTCTTAGTACAAAATTGTTTGACTAATGTAAGTTTTATCCTATTTTTAGCTAAACATGCGAACTGCAACAGATCCAAAAACAAATAAAACAAAAATTTTGATGCTAAGCTGTCTGGCACACAACTCATTCCCAATACATAAGCCACCTCCAAATCCACCGTTTCATCAGCACTTTTGTGGTAAGTTTTCAACTTTAATTTGTGATTTTATTATTACTTATTTAGTCAACACAATATACCTATCTTACTTGTATTCATTTTATTACAGTAATGACAAAATGTAACGAGCTATGGCCATTAGATCTGAAACAACATTTACCACAATTTAAAGCAACAAAACTCACCAAATGTGAATCGGAAAGAGAACTTCTTAACTTCTTTATGGTGCAGTTTTGGAAATTAGATCCAGACTTAGTTGTTGGTCACGACTTGCACGGCTTCCAACAGGACTTGCTTATTGGAAACATCTTAGATTTACGAATCCCTAATTGGTCACGTCTTGGAAGGCTTAAAAGGTCAGTCGCGCCTCAAAAGAAATATGCAGCCAAAGACGCATTTTTAGGGAGACTGGTTTGCGATATAAAAATTTCTGCAATGGAACTAATACGAGCCCGAAGCTTCGACCTGGACACACTTTGCGTCAATGTCCTTAAAATGAAAGAAGGCGATCGCGTCGACGTTGCTCTCGAAGATTTACCTCGTTACTACGAAAACTCTAACGATCTTTTGCAATTAGTAACGTTGAGTATGCAGGATGCGTCTTATATACTGAAAATAATGTGCGAACTTAATGTTGTACCTTTAGCTTTACAAATAACCCAAATTGCTGGTAATGTGATGTCTCGAACTTTAATGGGAGGTAGATCAGAAAGAAACGAGTTCCTGCTTCTCCACGCTTTTACTGAAAAGAATTATATTGTACCTGATAAAGTATATGGGAAAAAAGCAGTTGTTGATGATGATGGAGAAGAACAAGAGGATGGCAGTAGTAATAATGCATCGAAAAAACAGGGCAAAAAGAAAGCAGCATATTCCGGTGGTCTAGTTCTTGATCCCAAGAAGGGCTTTTATGATAAACTTATACTTCTAATGGATTTTAACTCCCTATATCCCAGTATTATTCAAGAGTACAATATTTGCTTCACAACAATCAAAAGAAAAAATGGCGCAGTCAGTGACGACGATATCAACAATCTCGTTTTGCCTGGACCAAATACTGACTTTGGCGTACTTCCAACTCAAATAAGAAAACTCGTGGAAAGCAGACGCGAGGTTAAAAAGTTAATGAAGTCCCCAGACTTGCCAGCAGAGCAATATATGCAATATAACATACGACAAATGGGCTTGAAACTTACGGCTAACTCCATGTATGGCTGCCTGGGATTCACGCATTCTAGATTTTACGCGAAACCTTTGGCGGCGTTAGTTACGATGAAAGGTCGAGAAATTTTAATGGACACCAAAGAAATCGTGCAGAAGTTAAACTATGAAGTTGTGTATGGAGATACTGACAGTTTAATGATAAATACAAACTGTTTAGATTATGACTACGTTTTCAAAATCGGTAATGATTTAAAGAGAGAGATAAATAAAAAGTACAAACAAATTGAATTGGATATTGATGGAGTATTTAAATATTTACTGCTTTTAAAGAAAAAGAAGTATGCCGCTGTAGTGATTAGTAAAAATAAAAATGGTGAATTCATGTATACTCAAGAACATAAAGGTTTAGATATAGTTAGACGTGATTGGTCGCAATTGGCAGCAGAAGCAGGAAAATTTATACTAAGCCAAATTCTTTCTGAGCAGACAGCCGACGAGAGGTTAGAAAGTATTCAAAATCATTTAAATAAGTTAAAGGATGATTTAATAAACAGTAAAATGCCGCTGTCTTTATTAACTATAACAAAGCAGCTTACCAAAAATCCTAATGAATATGCTGATAAAAATGCCCAACCACATGTCCAAGTGGCATTGAGATTGAATGCTAAAAATAGTAGGAGATTTAAAAAGGGTGATATAGTACCTTACATTATATGTGAAGATGGCACTGCTAATTCAGCAACTCAAAGAGCTTATCACATAGAAGAGTTGAAAAACTCTGAACATCTCAAAATAGATTACAAATATTACTTGGCACATCAACTACACCCTGTAATATCTCGTATATGCGAACCCATAGAAGGTATGGACCCGGCGCGGATCGCCGACTGCCTCGGCCTGGATCCCTCAGGCTATCGACAAATCATCAAAAAAGATAACTCCAATACTGAAACATATGAAGTCGAAAATGATCAAGAAAAGTATAGATATTGCAAGGAATTCACATTCGTGTGTGTAAACGAAAACTGTAAGACTGAAAATAGAATTAGGGAAACTTTTGTGAAATTGGATAAAGAGAATTTGACGTTTTTAGAAAAATGTCAGAACCCAAAGTGTTCGGTGAAGCCAGTGGACTATTTGGCGTGTATTCAAAATCAGTTAACTTTACAAATGAGGCAGTACCACAATCAGTACTACGCAGGCTGGATTTCCTGCGAGGACCCGGCGTGCGGCTACCGCACGGTGCGCCTGCCGCAAACCTTCACCGGCGGCTACCCGCTGTGTAGGCAGTGTGAGAAAGGAGTCATGTTCAGAGACTACACTGAAAAAGATCTTTACCTTCAGATAAATTTCTTTCTATTCTTATTTGACGTCAACAAAAACAATACTTCAAGTAAGTTTATTAATATTAAAATAATTTTCTCATTTTGTTATAAAAAATAGTAGTTTAAAATGTTTTCATTGATAAAACTAACTATACATTTCTTACTTTTTCAGAAATTAAAATAGCACCACAAATACTGTCTGCATTTCAAGTTTTGAAGGAAATGGTTGAAGACGTTTTAGCGCATTCAGCATACTCTATAATTAATTTATCTAAATTATTTAGATTTTTCCGTTTGGATAACAAGAATGGAAACAATGTAAAATCTGAGCCTGTGGAAATAGACATTCTGCCAGAAACCGAACATATTGATGCACTAATGGAAATGGGGACTTACTAAAATTAAATATATAGACTTATTTGTAAATATAATTATGTTTTGCATTATAATGTAAATAATGTTACACAAACTATTTTTTATTAAATAAAACAATCTCATTACTTATATCCTGTTTATTTCATTTATAACCAGGAAACTACATAACTCCACAAAGAATGATGCGAAAATGCAAATGTTATTAAAATAAAATAATATATATACTTCATTATATTTTACGGTTTCTAATAGTAGCCGCGACCGCGTCCCCTAGGCTGCTTTGAAAAGCCCCGGCCTCTGCCTCTAAAGTTATTATTTCCAAATTTCTGCCCTCCAAATTGTTGTTGATTCCCGTCAGGCCTATTATTGAAATTATCTTGCATTCTGTTACCCGTGAAATTGCCTCTACCTCCTTGATTAAACGAGTTGTTATTGGCGCCTCGCGAAGCAACATATGATTGGTCTGAACCTCTTGTTCCTTGGTTGAAACTATCTAGCAAACTTGGAAGTCCCTGATTAAAATTGTCTTTAGGGCCTCTCATTCCTTGATTAAAATTGTTTTGTGGTCCTTGATTAAAATTGTCTTGAGGTCCATGTTGGCCTTGATTATAATTTCCTTGAGGTCCTCTGGATCCTTGATTAAAATTATCTTGAGGTCCTCTCGGCCCTTGATTGAAATTGTCCTGAGGTCCTCTCGGTCCTTGATTAAAATTATCCTGAGGTCCTCTTGGACCTTGACTTAAATTGTCTTGAGGTCCTCTTGACACTTGACTAAAATTATCCTGAGGTCCTCTTGATCCTTGATTATAATTATCGTGAGGTCCTCGAGGGCCTTGATTGTAGTTATCTTGAGGTCCCCTAGGGCCTTGATTGTAATTATCTTGAGGTCCCCTAAGGCCTTGATTGTAATTATCTTGAGGTCCCCTAGGGCCTTGATTATAATTTTCTTGAGGGTTTCTGGGCCCCTGATTAAAGTTGCCCTGGTGTCCTCTGGAATCTTGATCATAACTATCTTGCATACCTCGCTGGTTCTGATCAAAGCTGTTTTGTGGACCTTGATTATAACTATCTAATGGTGGTCTCATACCCTGATTATACATACTGTCTTGTGTGTCCCTGTTATCTGGAACTTGCCTCGGTTCCCACACTGGTACTCGTTCATTGGAACTGTTATTGTTTCCACCATAATTAGGTACACTTGGAGGTCTGCGATCTTGAAGACTAGCTGATGGTTTAGTTGTAAACAATTGTAGTAGATTTTGGGTAGATGTCTCCATCGCTGATGGTTCGGGTCTATCGCCGAAAGATCTTGGCTGTGTATTGCTAGTCACAACATCAGATGTCAGTACTTGAGTTGGAGCAGGTGTCGACTGTAAAGAAGCTTGAACTAACGCTAAAAGATCAGTAGCTGAAAATATTTCTTTTTTGCTTTCGTCTGGTCTAGCTGTGGTTATCGTAGATTCAGCTGGCATAGGTGATACTTTTGATTCTTCCAGAGATTTCTTTACGATCTCCATTTCTTGACGGATTTGATCTTCTTTTACCTTTTGTGTAGCGGATTTAAATACCTGCAAAATAAGAAGAAAAATGTTACTTCACGCTCTATAAATTAAATTAACTACTATATTAATTGGTAAATGACATACATCCTCAACAGTGTAGTCGTCGTCATCATCGCTTGCAATAGTGATGAGTTTCTCATTGCTTGGTTTAGGCTCTTCTTCAGCAGCAGCAGGAGGAGCAGATGTCGCCGCCGCGCCTACATATTGCCTCAACCTCTCGACGCGTTGCGGTTCACGCGCTTCAAGCTTTTTGAGGTACGCAATGAGACTATGTTGCTCTTCTGCAGAGAGTTCATTGAAATTCTTCAGTAAGGTTTCCAAATCAGAATCAGAAAGTCCATCCATCGCATCTGGTACATCTTCTTTTTCAGCCCTGTAAAAAAATATTTATAATAATGGTCTATAGCCCAAAATTATCATCAAATTCAAGTATTATGGATTCAAATTTTAAAATTGAATATAATACAGTAATAAAACATTGGTAAATATTGCAGAACTAACTTTTTGTCGTCATACGCAGATTGCAGCAGTTGTAGCGCAGACGCGGTGCCGGCTGTGGGGCCGCGGGTTGACCTGTCATTAGCGGTTCGATCTTCCATTTTCTTCTTTGATTCTGCTTCTCGCTTCTTTGCTTCAGCCATGCCGACCTGAAGGAATAGACAATTGTGTTATTATGAATAACCCTTACTATTATTATAAATTTGGAAGTGAAATTCCTTTTTTGTTTCTGTTCCGTTTTCACGCCATAACTATTATCTATAACGATTGTTATGAAAATTTGTATAATAAAGATTCCATCTTCTCGGCGCAATCTGCCCGTCCACATCCACACCGGCCACGGCTATCGCGTCCACGGCGGCCACGGGTACCGCTTCCGTGGTTTAGTTATTATATATATGCTAGCCTTCCATAAAACTTCTTAAGGTACCTAGTTACAGTTAGGTGTCACTCACCTCAACATCAACTAGTTGCGCCAGTTCCGCAGATGAGATGTCCAGCTTGCGATGAGCGCGGCGGCCATCTGCTCGCGGTCAACTGCGTCCACACCGGCCATTGCCACTGGCCTCTCCTAGATCTTCTTCAAGTACTTAGTTATAGTTAGTGTCACTCACCACGGCATCAACGAGTTGCGCCAACTCCTCGGACGAGACGTCTGTTTTGCCCTGCGCGATGAGCGCGGCGGCCATCTGCTGTGCGATCTGCTCGCGGTCGACCGCGCCCACGCCGGCTACCGGCAATGCTTCCGCTGTCTTTTTAGCGCTTGAAGCTTCCTGTTAGTATGAATGATGGTGTTAAATTAAAATCTATTTTGGACAGTTTTAATGTCAAAATTTTACCAAATGGCTATGAAAATCTTCTTGAAAAATAATAACTAGTTACTAATAATAGCTACTTTATTTACTGCTTCTTCTTTATGCTATATTTAAACTTCTACATGAATAATTTCATGGTTTGTCTAAGCGGCTATATCTTGAAATCCAATCCAGTTTGCTGGTCTGTCTTACTGAATCTGTACTCGTCGTTCATTATCTGTACGTCCCTCATTAAATAGTTAGGCCCTTCTCTCACGAAGCTATTCAGACTGAAACGCACTATATCCTACTAACATGTATGTCAAATGAATCGTCGACGCGTCGCGTCGTATACGGAACTAACCGAATTTGTAGTGCGGCTACTAACAAGCGATGTGTATAACACTAGTACGAAATACAAATTTCTTGAGTGTTGCTTCGCGAGACCCTTATCTTGCACTTTTACCCTTAGTGTAAAAATATTATGTCGTAAAAATATTATGTCATAAAAATATAATGTCACGTACCCGTTGCTTGCGCCGCCTCATCCTGGTGTCGGCCTCGTGCAGCGTGGCGGCGGCGCGCACGACGGCGGCGCGCACGGCGGCGGCCGCGCTGCCCGCCACCAGCCCCGCCTGCGCCGCGCCCTTCAGCCGCTCCTTCGCCGTCTCCAGCAGCACCACTGCTGACTCCGACTCGAGCAGCTCCTCGGATGAGTTAGCCTTCTCCTGTGACATGTTGCACATATTAGTACAAATAGTACAGCGTACTACGCCAGTATTTAAATCGATCTGGGAATTTTGTAAGGGAATACTTTAACCTTGGGAGCTTGGGTACTTTATAGTAAGCAAAAATAAATTATGATTTCGCATCATCAAACACAACAGACGTTTTAAACGAAAATCTTTAAAATGTTTGTTATATTCTTAGTTGCATTTTTAAGAGACTTAAAAAAAAAAATTTTTAATAAAATTTTTAACACATAAATGAGTGAGAACTCAAAACAAAAAAAATATTCAAGCTCACTATTTTATAAAACATCAACGTAATCCAAATCTCTATAACAACAACACAATATCTTCTCCATCTTCAACGCTTCCGTAAGCAGATCCACGATCTTCGGTCCGAGGCTACCTTCCAGCGCGACGAGTTAGCCGCAACGTGGCGATGATGTTCTCCGCCGCGCCGAAGTCCTGCGGCCGGTGCTCGGGGCGGCGAGACGCGCGTGACGTCACCCTAATCCAAATCTTGTTATAATAACAATAACACATACCTTCTCCATCTTCAACGCTTCCGCAAGCAGATCCACGATCTTCGGTCCGAGGCTGCCCAGGTAGTCCTCCAGCGCGACGAGTAACCGCAGCGTGGCGACGATGTTCTCAGCAGCTCCGAAGTCCTGCGGCCGCTGCTCGGGGCGGCGGGACGCGCGTGACGTCACGCTGCCCGTGCGAGAGCTGCGCGCGATTGGAGACCGCGCGTCCGGTAATGAACCGAGTGATTCGTCCGAGTTCCATGGGGAAAGGCCGTCGTCGCTGTACAAATGTTACGTTTTAATATCTTGTTCTAATTTATTTCCTAACTATTTTTTTTTTCATCTTTACCATATGCTTATATGCCTTAGAATTTTATTTATCGATAAATTTTAATCTAAACTAATGAAACAAATTTTTATTATTGTAACCAATAACATTTAAGTGACATTTTAAAAGTAAGACTAACAGTGCCTACAACTCCGCTAATGATTTAATTAATTTATTTGTTGATAAAAATAATCCTGTCACACATCTTTCTATAAAAAAAGGGTTTAACTATCAAAAATCGATTCATAGCAAATGGCAACGTCATAAAAATAATTTGTGTGTAAAAATTGAACCAAAACAATTAAGCAGTTTTTTATGTTGTTAAGTCATTGTGTCAGTGTTATTCAACTGGAGCTATACATTGATAAATCAATCAATCAATCAAAACTCTCTTTTATCTTTAACGTATTATGCAGAAGTCTAAGAACAGTATATATAGTGCATACGGTTTAAGCTCCTCATCGGATATTAGCACGGTATCAGGCAGCGGACGGGCGGGGCTGTGGTTGCGCGGCGCGGACGCTCGGCGAGACAGGGGGCTGCGCGCGCGGCGCGTAGCTGACGACCCGCCGCGACGGACGTCCTTGCTGTCTGGCCTGGGTGCGAGACTGATATGTTAGGTATGACTACATAATATAGTGTTAGCAGCAACACTATAAAAGGGATGGGACAGCCATTTTCGAGATCATTTTGCTGTTACACCTAGGACTGAGCGGAAGCTAATTGTTATTCCGCTAAATTCATTACTTTTGTTACTAAAGTTAATCAAGAACGTATTTTTGAGTGTAATTCTGTTGAATATTTAAATTAAATAATTGTTCGTAATCTTAATTTTCATTACACTACCTACTTCTGATTTCTTACAAGCAATGATAAAATAATTATTCAAATTATACTGACAGTTCCAGTTATCAAACAAATATATGTTACATACAAAAAGAATATATGTTACATATTCTTCTTGATAAATGGTTAGACAACGACGAAATAATTTTTCAAATCAGACTGTTTTCTTCCGCAATTAGCGCAATACACATACTAGACTAGACATCAATGAATATTATTAGCGTAATTATAATACTTGTGCATGGGGCTGCGGGAACGCGTACGCAGCAGACGAAGCGGAGAACGACGGCGTGGTGACGGGCGACGATCCGGGGATCTGAAGGGTTTAAAACAAAATATACTGATTCAATACTAGCCTAAGTTACATTTTTCATAATTTATACGCAGCTTCGTCCGCAAAGTTTTTATTGGAGAGTAAAAAGTATCGTAAAAATTACAACTTAAAATTTTAACCAGAACAGTGTAAAAGCAAATTATTACTATAATCATTTCTTACACCAAACCATTAATTACCACCCCCTACAAACATTACCTCTTTATAAACTAATATAGCATCAACAACAAGTATCTAATTAAAAAAGATAAACACAATTTCATACAATGAAAAAAGAAGAAACCCACCTCCGTTCTCTATAATCCGGTGTCCTACGCTTAGGCTCAGGGGACCGTCTACTAGGAGGCGATCGTCTCCTGGGCTCCTGGCTCCGTCGTCTGTGTACGGGGGACCGATGGCGGTCGGGGGAGCGACGCCGGTCTGGTAGACGTGGAGGTTCGGGGGATCTGCGGCGCTCCGTGGATTTGTGACGGTCTGGTGACTTCCTGTGATGTGAAATGTGATTGTTATAATAAAATTAGTAAATTTGTTGTTGTTAAAAACAGGTTTGCATTAATGAAGAAATGCTGGGTATTAAGCTAGAATGTCTGCTTTTTACAAGTCAATATAATATATAATATAATCATATGTCTAAAATTGGTATATAATGTCCTACATTAAACTATATTCCTCAATGCTTTGGTTTTGTAAG